>VZTD01001662.1:257401-274779 GCA_013397725.1 Rhagologus leucostigma
TAAATCTGGTGTTTGTGAGCATTGCCAGACTATGAGAGTGGCTGGATAATTGAGGGGGAAAAAAAGGTTAATGTATCCTAATTAAATTACCTGAGCTTCTACTTATCTTTTTCTAAAAAAAAAAAAAAAAAAAAAAAAAAAAAAAAAGAAAAAAAAGGAAAAAAAAAGTCAAAATATTTTCTTCATTCAATCAAAAAATAGTAAATGCATCACATGAAGGATTAAATATATGGGAAGAAAATGACCCCATCAGCTTGAAAAATACATTCAGAAATAATACTTTAGGTGTGTAATGGCAGTCCACAGGCAAGAATTTGTCAATAGATAATATTTACTGGGCAATTTGGAGTAGGAAACACAGTCTTAAAATCTATGTCATTTACAAGCAAGCTACGAACAAAGAAGAAGTAAATACATTGAATTAATATACTAATAACAAAAAATATTTCTGCATGTCTCAAACCAGCCAAAATTAGCTCAAAAACAAGACCACATTTACTTAAAGGATTATGAACCACAGAATAACTTTTCAACAAACTGGAACAGAGTCTGAAGCAGAGTAAAAAGGCATGAGATCTTAATATAGTGTAATACTTCACAGTGAACATTTCAGCAGCTGTACAAATAAAGCCACCATCATAGTGAAGAGAGGGATGGAGGATTCAGTGAAGGTTGTTTCCCAGAATGAAGACAATTCCATATTGCTAAAATGGAAACCAATTTAGCATGAACTAGTGAGGAAGGAAGTTTGCTTAAAGGAATCCCACCCCACAAACTTCTTCATAAACACCAAAGCAATGTGAAATTTAATGTCACAAGTAAAGGTCTCAAAGCATGGATCTCAACTCTGCTCAGGAATAAACAAGTCCAAAATGTGATTCCAAGCTAAGTAATTTTCTCTCTGCAGAAAGCCACATTTTTTAATGGGAAAATAATTGGGTTTAAATTAGAAAATAAAAGCACTGCATATATATACACACACACACAAGCATACATAAATTTATATTTTAATATTATGCAACTCATTGCTCATTATACACTGGACAGCATTTGAGCTTCTCTCTAAGCTGTTCTCCATATATGCTTTACCTTCCAAGCTCTTCAGTGTTAATGCTCCTCTTCCCAAGAAGATGCATCATCATACACCACATAAAATGTCGTCCTGTTAACACGAATAGCAGAATGTAACACTTAAAAATCGGGGTATGACGAATCAGAGCTACAATTCTTCTAGAGACTATGTGGAACTCATTAGGGATATACTCCTTTTCAGCTGAAATTCCCAAATTTTGCCCCCAAATAAAGAGGGAATTTTTGATTCTAGATAAATTTGTCAGGTGTTTTTAAATCTCTTTTTATATTTAGCTGTTTAAACACAGGATCATTGCAAAGTCAGAGGTGAAAGCAAGTTTGACTACTACTACTCCAGATCCTTACAAGAAATTTTGTACCGGCTGTGAAGTTATATGAAAAATGCCTTTTTGCAGGAATACTGAGCAAAGACCATACTTGCTTTCAAAAATGTATGGTGTAAATTTTGAATATAAATACAGGTAACAAATTGTTCAGGAGGAATGGTAATGTGCATAAAAATGTTTCCTTTGAGCCTCTTTTGAACAACAGTGGAGAATTTCTAATACAGTTCATTCTTCTTGAGTCCTGCAAACCCAAACACAACCGTGAGGTTCTAATATATAATAATGTCTAAAAGCAGAAAAAAAGTACAAAGCAAAAATGTGAAACCACCCATATAACAGAAGATGAAAGAATTGGAAAACCTTAATAGAAATGAGAGTTAAAATGGATAGGCAAATTATTTCTGTGTTATTACCCTAAACAAAACACTATAGCAAAAATGTTATTTTAAATGGATCAGTTAAAGCAATTTGTAACTCATCTGCAATTTACATATTCTAACCTAGAATTTCAGTGTCACTTAAGATGTTACATACCTCATCATTTTTACATTTTGCATTTAGATTCCTAAATAACTAAAAAAAAGAGAAGTGTGTGGTTTCCAGCGCATTCAGTCCAACAGCATGCCAGGCTCCAACACATAGTCCCAAACACATCAGTCAGAAAAATTTATATCTGCCACTCACGTGCCAGGCTCCACACTACAAAGTGCTGCTCTTGCTACACGAGCTTTAACGTCACTGTTTCTTTAACTTGCCTCTTGCCAAAAGATTTAATTTTCACACAAAAAGCCTGAACTGCACATCTCAAGCATACACACCATCGGCACGGCAGCAGCATGAACTTTCACTAATCTGAATGGTGAGACAGTCCCCTTGTGCAGGGATTAGAAAGACTCTGCCCCGTGGTGGATTGTATAAAATGATCACGGAGGCCACAGCGCAATCCCCGAAAGACAAGTGTTGCTATCATAAAAATCACCACGCTCAGTAACTGGCACCAGTGCTGACAGACTTGGCAGAGAGGCCAAAGATTCAATTGACCTAAAGACTAAACAATGCTTTTTTTTCCATTGGAAATGCTCCCTTTAGATCAGGGCTGAGATACGTTTAGCGTGGCAGTGGTTCTCCATGACACAAAGCTGTTCCTTATAAAAATAGCCTTAAAAAAAGGAAGAGCAGCAGAAGCTGGCTTAAGAAATGAATGTGACTAAGCCAGATTCTTTATTCATCCCATTCATTAATCAAAGACACACACACACAGACGTACATGCTCATGTTTAAATACAAACTGACTGAAAACTAACAGAGCTAATTTTGACCCAAATTATAACTGTGTATCTGATTTCCGTCTAAACACAAACAAAGCACCTGAGCATACTGACAGCATGCTGGTGCATGCAAGAACAATTCTGTTCCCAGCCATGCCACCTTAACTGCAGAAACCCCACAGATGTCAATGAAATGGTATTGGATTTGTAATGGAGTGAGAACAGAATATTGCCCAGCATATCTTTTTTTTTCGGTGTGTATTTTATTTTAAGCAAAACATACAGAAGAAATCTTCCTTTGCTCTCCTGGTATCAATCAATGACCGTTGCTCTGTTAATGTATTACAATAAAATATCTCAACGGTGCATTGAGCTGGTTGACTGCAATATATCAGCAGATCAATGGCTTGCAAAAAGAGAATGGTCAAATGCAAGACAACTTCTCCAATTAGATAATTTTCAAAGATTTCACACACTGAATTTGTAATGACTTAGAAGAAACGAGTCAACAATGTTAACTGACTAACTGGAGATCTCACAGGGTTTTTCCAACTGTTATCCTCCTTCTTGTTCCCCCATTATTAAAACCAAAGATAACATATATTTAATAAATTTAAGGATGCTTGTATCCAGATCTGGATACTGGAGCTTGGGCTCCTCCTTGCTGTTAAGAAACTTTTACACACTGAAAAAAACCCAAAAAAAACCTAAAGAAACCAAGAGAGAAAGTAGCAACACAGAGAAATGGAGGTCTGCAGCCCACATCCTCAGTGAAGGAAGTTTCCAGCCATTTTGTAAGTCCTGGGGTACCTTCAGGATTCATTCATTTCCAGAATAAACCTGTGTCACCTTAACGGGAGCCAGGCCACTGCAGCATCAATTCTTTCTAACTATGTTTTCCTTTGTTGAAGATATCTTTCAGGTCTATAATCATACTTACACATGGACCTAATGGTATTTACAGAGGAGACGTGTACATATTTTTTTTTATGCAAGTGGACATCTGAACACACAACACAAGATGCTCTCCTCCTAACATGTGTGATTTCTTCGTCCTCCCAAAAATTTAAACCCTCCTTGCAAGTGAAACTGTTATATGAAAAAAAATATCTGTTCAATTTTGAAAGCCAGAGCTAAAAGCTTTGCTCTGCATGCAGTTGTTCTGCTGCAAAGAATTTTTTATTCACACATCCCTCTTTTTCATTGACATCATATATTTCTGTAATGGTGCATAATTAAGCATTGACAAATCTAAATCAATAAACATCTTCATTGGTTGGGGTGGCATCAGCACTTAGAAGTTCTGCCTGTAGAGGAGCCCTGGGGTCTCAAAGATCAGATTACATATTTCAAAATATTGACATTTCTGATTTGTTCCGATCTGAGAATATAATAAGGATAACCTCTCTGTTTTGCTTTGTTTTTGTGTTGGGTTTTTTTATCTCATTGAAAAAGGAAAAGAATAAACAAAACCCAAAACCAACCAAACAAAAAAGCACTTAAGCTGAACAGTTAGACCAGTTCAGAGCAATCTTCCCAAGTAGAAGCCATTTTTAGAATAAGATCTCCATGTAACAGAAGTGTGAGGTGATGACTTTGGCAAAGAGCTAACGAGAGTAAAGTGGAGAGTTGGGCTTTCCCATGTACTGTGACTCGCCAGGTGGAGCTATTCCAGACAGCTGTATTTCCCTGACAACAAATGGAGAGTGCTACAAGAAATGCTCCATGATTTTAAAAGTTTTTTTCCAACCTAAATTATTTCATGATTGTATGAATCCGTATTGTGCCATCTTTTAAGCAAATTGAATCTATCTCCAGTAAAGTTCATTTTCTTTACCCAAACTTGTGCTTGAAGCACACAACAAGCAATAATCCCCAGTGCCAAAGTATTACAGACTTCATCTAATTACTCAAAACCCAGAGATATCTTAATTGAGATTCGATTTTTTCTTTTCATGGTTACATATCCCACAACAACAAAACCCAAGCAATGCATGTTAGAAAATTACTCTTCTCTTCAACATGGTATTTCTGTTTCTGCTCAAAACAAGAAATTGCAAAACATGCATAAAAAACTAAGCATAACAAACAAAAATATTTTCCCATTACTCAAAACAGGTAACACACCAGAGAACATCAAAGACCTGAGATGATATAATTGAGCATAGGTGTACTATTAGGTCAGAAAAATTGAAAGTTAAAAGTGTCCATGCATTTTTAATCAGTCTCTCCCATTTGTTTGCTTTAGGAAATGCCGTATTATTATCACCAACTATAATAGTAGAATTTAATAATCAAATATTAATAATTTGCATTTTTCAATGCTAAGTAATCTCAAACAATTTTCCAAATAATTAATTCATCTTTATATCATACTTGTAAATAGAAATGAAGCACTGTCTTGCCATTCTACATGGAAGAAAAACAGAGTTCATATAGAAAGTCAACACTGGGACTAGTTTCTATTTCTCAAATTCTGCTTATTGAAACTCAAACTAAGAGCAATACTGAATTAATGCAATATAAAACATGGTGACAGTCTTAGAATTGCACGTGTTGGATCTGGTACGATCCAGAAGTGCATGAAAGGAATTTATAATACACTGCTTGTCATACAACACAGCCCATCTCACAGAAGTGCTAAGAAAACTTGTATGTTATTACCATTCAGTATCTGACAAATAGTATGTGATTCCTTAATGACTCCTGAAGGCTTCAGATCTTTAGTCACAACAAAGTCAAAGAGAGGTAAGGTTGTCATCAAAGTCATAGATAGTCTTAAATAACTTGCGGACTACCAGCAGATTATGGGGTTGCCTCAAGCAAGCAGGTTTAGTTTGCTAACATATGTTAACAAAACGTAACATCCCGAATGATTGTCTCTCATGGACAGCAAACGAAACGTTAACCACAACAACTTTACACTTCCAAAAGTTTCAACTTCTAACTCCAGTTCTCTCCTAATATTTAAAAAAGGTCTTGAATACATAATTATTTGATTTTAAAGGCACATACCTACAAAAGAATATTTTAGTTATACAATGTAAGGGTCCCATAGCTTTCTATTATTTTGGGGATACAAGGGATGAGACAACTTACCTAGAGCAGCAGCTATGCAAAACACACAATGAACACTTCAAGACATGGAGAGCAGGTGTCAGGATCCATCTCCGCCACTCACAGGGACACTGTGCACTTCCACAGGGATCCACAACCAGGGAGAACAGTACTGTGCCACAAGGACACTCATCAGCACCACAGGGGCACAGTGTGTTCGCTGTAACATGATGCTGTGCCAAAAAACATTAACACTTTTCCCTGCGATGTTTCCACTCCGGCAGTGACTTGTTCGTGTCAGAGTGTGCTGCACTGGCCATGCCATGAGAACTGGCAGGTCTGAACAACGTGTCAGCTGCTTCACCTCACAGTCACCTCTACCTGTAGGATTAAAACCAAAACCAAACCGACAAAATAAAGAAAACCCCCAAACAGTATATTTTTTTGCAGAATTACAAGATGGCTAGGCCAAATTCTACTCTATTTAAGCAATGTGCTCTACCATTTCTGACAGTTACTCCAGTGTGACTGAGAGTAGAAATCAGGTTATTATTGTAGCCTTTGACAGAAAACGTTGTTAAAGCGATGTTGTCTTCAGAGTCTTTCATGAAATCTGTAAACACGTTTAACATTTCTTTGAATGGAAAATATGGCTTGTCAATCTATATTGACTCAGTGAAAAGAAAAGCCCAATATATTAATCTTAGATCCTTCAGGCATTTATTTTCTCTAATGATTAACTTTACAATATAATTTCATCCTTTCACAAATCAATCACATTAATCATAAGAACTCAAAATGAATGTTTACACTGCATTTGTCTTCTGGTTTAATTCTTTTGGACATTGTTTAACTGAGTAGAATTCAGTATGGGGAAAAACATAGCACAGGTACTGCTGCTAAATTAAAACTGCAAATTTACTAATCAGAAGGAGTTACGGAGTCTTTAATTCAAGTCCTCCAGGGAGTTGAATTAACGTCCATCCCACTGAATAAGACCACCATCTTTTCTGAAATAGGGAGATTAGTAAAAAGCATGCCACGATTATGCTTCGTGGACATAAACCCGTGGCCTATAATCTACAGTGTTTGTAGCTCACACAAGGATGCTATTAGTCTTTCAGAGCAGCTTCTTATGGACCATGTGTAAAACGGACCAGGAAAAAACAAGTTAATCTCTATTTATGGTGAATTTGGCGCTCAAAAAAGAAGTCAAAGCTGTTTCTGTGTGGCTGTGCTTTTTCTATGCTAAGATCTCCTTTCTAGAGTTCAATCTATTTGTGGGCTGAGAAGGTGGTCACTCCAAATCTGAATGTCATTGTGGCTTTGACCTTAATCCCTAAACTAAAGGATGAAAGCACAATGATTGCAACACTATTCTGGCTTCATAGTTTATTACTATAAAGCACGTATTAGCATACTATAACCATTAGTGGATACACTTTAAAGTAAATGAGAAAAAAATAGGCAGGAAAGCAGAAACAATACCCTGTGATACGTATGAATTTTCACATGAGAAAGAAGAGAATCATGAATGAGAAACAGGAATACCAAAATGAACAGTTCATAAAATCCAATAGTTTACAAAAGATTCAAAAATCCAGTGAGATACACATTACTCCATTACTATGAATATGGTAGTCAGGTTTTGATGCTAACTACTTGATTTGATACCCATTAATCTTAATATACAGATAAGCAAATGTTTAAAAGTGTTCTGCTTGTTGACATAAATATTCTTGTGTGACAATGTCAAGCTTTGATAAGCTACTGCTAAAAATCATTCAGAACTGCAGGGTCATAATAGGACTTAGGTTTTGAAATCTTGCTCCTATCAATTGGTTTCTAACTGGACACCCCTTGATTTACTGCCAGAAATCTTCTCTGACTCCTCAGAAACCTAGCCAGCTCCTAAACTCAAAGGTCCCAGGCTCTCAGCCCCCATCCGAGCCACACTGAACAAAGAATTTTTATTTTGTTTTGTAACAGTGTAAACGTAAACAAATACCAGGAGCGTAAATTCTCAGAAGAACAGAATTGCTATTTTCCACTCAGCGTTAGAGGTAGGAACAATGACATTTAGAAAGCCTTAGAAACAGTCACATTTGATGTGAGATTTCCAGATGCATTAATTGATCAAGATACTGAGGGGGACAAGCACATGGCCTCTCTGCCTTCTGTCCTGCGTAGGGTGGTGCTTGACACTGATTGCTTGCTGGATTTTTCGTAGAAACCCCTGCTAAGCCTTTAACCCTGAAAGGGAGCTTGGAAGTACCTTGCCCAGAATATCTAAAGTTTATTCTCTGGAGAAATTAATGCTACTGATCACAAAATCACTGGCTGTAATTTATATGCACACATTATTTGTCCAACACTTGTGCATTGCCAACAATTTCATAAAAAAACACACAACAGATTTGAAAGGATGAAGGGCTACTTTTGCTAAGTAGCTGTTTGTTAATTTGGTCTGAGTTGGTCCTTGTTGAAAAAGGTCCAAAAATTAATGAAGCTGCTCCACATGACGTCGCCTAAGTTCTCTCATATGGGACATAACACTTCACACACTTTTCCTGCTGCTTCACTGATATGGGGCCAGACTCCAGGCTAGGTATGTCTCTGGATGTCTTCTCAGTGATGGCAGGGATTTAAGTGAAGACTATAACTGAAAACCAATTTGCACTCAATTTTATTTGCAAATGAACAAAAAACCAAGACAGTAGTTGGAAAAAAAAAAAAAAACCACAACAATCAAAGCCAAACTGCAATAAACAACCCAAACAAAGAAAAAACCCGATCAAAACCTGCCTACTCACATCCAGAGTTCAGAGGGTTCGGAGCCAGTCCAATGCAGTCACACAGCTGGGGAAGGGCTGTCCAGATAGAGTAGTTTTGTTCCCAGAGTGGTTGGACTGTTCCTCCAACACAGTGAATTAAATCTTCAAAGGAGCCTCTAGTCATGTCAGTCTTCATGTAAAGACCTTGATACTGCCAGCATTCCCTTACTTCAGCAAATAACAGGAATCTATATCTTTCAAATAGATAGTGAGATAAGACATGTCTTTTTAATCCCCACTGTAGGAAGACTTTAATCAATAAAACTTCCAGTTTTGATCTACAGCCAGCCAGCCCATACATCAGGGTACATATTGCTTGCAAAAAAGCCATGCTAAGCCTCTGTTTGAGGGTCAGTCTTATTGTTTAACTTACCTAAATTTTAAGACTACTTTCTTTGCGTATTTAATACCCTGTAACAACCTGTACTCAAGGCTCAATGGCAACCTTCCACAGATTTCTGAACAAACAAAAATAAGAGTGGGGTGTTCGTTTGTTTTATCATATAATGCAATTTTAATTTAGATTTTCTTAGCAGCTAACTTACATGGATAGTCATGGGAAGCACGCTGGTATCCAGTCAGCTGTCAGTAAACTCTCATTTCAGTAACAACACACAGAAACATTTCTACCCCTATTTTCTAGTTCCTTAACACATAAGCGCATGTCACCGTACACCAGATTCAGTGCAGATGAAGGGCAAAAAAGGAATTAGCCAGATTTTAAATCTGAAAAGACATTCCTGGTGCTAGATGTTCTTGATAGGCACCAAGACCTTGGTGTAATAAGGCAAAATTGCTAAATATGAAGGTACAGCAATTTGGCTCAGAAATAAGTGCACATTTGTAGCAATAAGGTATGGGACAGTAGGCCTGTAGTCAATTCCCCCATCACCTTTATATCAGGACATGCAGTAAGGGTCTCTAGCTCATAGTGACGCTGCTGGGATGGCAGAACGTCAAGTAAGGCTTGATGGCTTCTGATATGAAACACGGATCAGATGCTCATCAAATTACGTCATATAAGTTTTCAAAATGTTGGTGAAATTTAACATGTAGGTATCCAAAATAAATAGCCACATTGCCATAAACCAGCCTTCTGCCCCACAGCAATGATAATCTTGAGAAAGCTGAAAAAAAATGATACTTTATGTTCTATGTATCCAAGAAATTGTCCCAGACAGCTCGCACATTTTAATCGCTCAGAACTTTATTAAACCCATTTTCTTATGGGTTCTTTGCAGGTCTCAGCCTGCCTTGCAAAACAAACAGAACTTGAAGAAAATGTTCTCCATAGTTAAGGCTGCATATTGAAATTCAGCATAGAACTAGACGAAGGCAGACTCAGAACAGGCAGCCAAAATGGCCAAAAAACTCCCAAGAATTTATGAGGGTCTGTAAACAGTAAACAATAATAGATGCAGATTTTCTGGCTTTAATTATATTGGATGCTAACAGACTGAATATATAGAGATAATTTATATTGTAAATAGCGCTTGAGATTAGAGAAATTTAATTTAATTTTGCAAAAACAGTAGTAAAGAATTCTCACTTGATTTATTGTGTGCAAAGGTTTCCTCCTTCCCTCCGTAGCCACATGAACAAAGGAATGGCCATCAGCACATGTACAGGCCTTATCTGGAAAAGGCTCCTGGGACACCCTGAAGTAAATTCAGAACCTTTAATGCTGGACCTTTGTCATTCCAGCTAAAAAGAATCATTCTAACAGCTATCAGTAGAATTAAAGTTTACATCTTCTTTTTCAAGGTTTCCAGCTACTGGAGGAGAGTGTGGTTACTGATGCTTGAGTAGCAACACTTCTATTTGAACGAGGGCAGTATTCATGCTTTGTAGATGATGCATCCTAGAAGATGGCCATGGGACAGGTCTCTAGCTGCTTTCTTCTGAAACCAGCCCAGTGCATACATATTTATCTACTAAAATGCAGCAGTTTCCAGGATTGACCAAAGTAACCTATATCACACAGCAAGATTATAGATCATGTTAGGACAGGAAGTGAAGAATAGCTCTTCCAATTAATGCCAGATAGGGAAATTCATTACATAAGATGTAATTACTTAAGCTGGAATTTGTCCAGAAGCTGGAGTTCAGCCAGAATTAAAATGCTAAATAAAATAAAAAATATTAACAAAAAAAGGAACAAACCCTAATGGTATCCAAACCAGAGAAGAATTACTTTCTTTTTGATTATACATTATCCAGTCAACAGAGAGCTACTGTGATACTCAAAATGAGTTTTCTCTGGGACCCCAAGGCAGAAAAAAGGGGGGGAGAAGAAAATTATTAACTCCTTTCTGAGGTGCATTTATTCATGGTAATCCCCTAGTTAAACATACGACAATTGTGATTTTTATTACAGATTTGGAAAAATTATCTATCTTTGACAAAATTTCAGGTGACTTTATAAATGACTAAATGAACTCCAAATAAAAGTAGAGAACTGATAATTTAAATGTGCACAATTGTGCATGTTTAAATGTGCACAAATGTGCACCAATTTGAATGATCTACTTGTACATTGCATGCAAATGAATCTCCCATCACTAGTGATGAAAATCATCATCATCACTTCCAGAATTTCCCAAGGATTTTCTCAGTTCTCCTTAGGAAGGCTCCCATTAAAATCCTCTGCACTCCCAAGTACACTAAAAAATAAATCTAGTTAGTTAATCTGAGAGCAACAGAGCTAATGAAGACTGTTTCCCAAATCCCCACTCAATATATCCAAGTCTTCCTCTACGCTACTTCCAACCTCCCTCCACTCCTTCATTCTTGTTCAAAATGAGGACACAGCACAGAACCTCCCTCTTGGATTCCCTAATTACTGAACAGGGAAGAGGCAGCACAAGAGCTATATTTATGCTGCTTGGCCAGCCAGCACGTCTGCTCCCAAAAACAAAATAACACAAGCTCACCACACACTCTTCCTTGCAGCAGGAGCCTTAATTTGCACCACCTTTTCCTCTTGCTGGTAGCCAGTTTCCACAAAATTGGTAGAGCTCCCACAGTAAACTTTGGTTGAAATTAATTAAAAGACTCCAAAGTTATTTGGAGCAGGCCGCCAGACGAACAGCATGACAGCATAACTTGTGTTTCCTTAAGAAAGCAAGCTAAAAAAGGAAACTATTAATAATTATTATTTCCATGTACCATGAGGCCTAAGTTCTTGACTAAGACCTACAAACACTACTGTGATACTTATAATAAACAGAAAAATTGCCTAACAGAAGGAATAACAGTAGATGAAATGATAACACAGCTTGCATTAATTAACAACAGAGCTCACTATTCACAGAGGAAGTTGCCATAAGTATACAGACCTGGAGCCAAATTTTTGCTAGAGCTGAGCTCCCATTTGCTGAGGATGCTAAGACAAGACAGACATTTTCAGAAATACCAAAAAGTCAGCACTCTCTATTTAGGTATCAGCAGAAATACTGGGAGTTTTAAAAAAAAAAAAAAAAAACCGAGAGAATATATAGTCTTCTACTGTTCACTGCAGCTGGGAGCAAGGATGTCCCAGCAGGAGCTCTGGGCCTTTCAACTTTCAGGTGGGGGGACAATGGCCTGAGATTGCCTCTTCCAAGCCTGTCTGAAAGGCAAATAATAGCTGTGGTAATAAACCCAACATTACTGAATAATTTATTCAGAGTAGAAACAAACAAACAAACAAACAAAAAATGTTGGGGCTTTGTATTAGCATGGAAAAGTTGTGTTTTAAGATTCTTAAGATACTGCCTCCTTCACCTCTTTCTTAGAAGACACTTAAACATCATTAGAAATCAGTAAGATTTAATGGAATATGTAGAAGGGACCTAAATTGTGGAACGGAAACTCCTTAGAAGACCAGCCAGAGGCTGAGTGGATGAACACTTAAAAAGTGATGTGTACTTTATAACAGTACCTATACCAGAAAAGTTCACTGAAGCTCAAAGTTTCCTCAGCAGAACACAGAAATCCCTTGAGAAAATACTACCATAATTTGGGGGGGGAAATAACTCCAAAATCAAAACAAACAAAAGCCATTAAACAGCCCAAAATGTGTTTTCAGACTTCTGATGTAACACTGTTTTCCTCAGACTGCAAGATGTCCTCTTTGTTGGCCTCAAGCCTCCAGAACACTGGCCTGAAAAGCAAACTCTAGAACAAAATAGAGTTTCCTTTGCAACTGTCCAGGTGTTCTGCACAGCAGCCTGTGAGCTGATATCACCAGATCCATCCAGAAGGCCTTCGTTTTACTGCACACTTATAATTACACAGGTCAGCAATACTCTCAGTAAGAAATTGCAAAATGTTCCCATCAAGTGGTGCTTAATATGCATTTGTGTGGTAAATAGTCATGCTTCACTTCCTTATTTGTGGTTCTGCACTTATTTTTATTTTAAATATGAAAACAAATTAATAGATTTTCCAGTCTCTCAAACCACCTTGCTCTAGAAGTAGTCAACTTATTTTGCAGAGTTAATCATCAGCTTCTGAATTTATTTTGAATGTATAGAGAGGCCTTTATATAATTTGCTGCACCTCCACAACCTCATGATACCAGAGACATGGGTGTACGTAAGGTCCAAGTAAATAGAGCTAAAACACCCCAAAACATTGTCACAAAATAGAAAAAAGATAAATTTTATGAGCTTATGATGGAGCAAGTATAACTGGATACAGTTCTCTTACAAAAAAGGCTTCGGACCCATTGATCTTGGCTTCAAGAAGTGCTGAAAAAAGCAATCACAACATAAAAAGCTGGGAGAAACCAAGCTAGATAGTGGTCCTGGCATGGATCACAGCTAGGTCCTTTGCTAGGGATCCATCGTACAATGAATTATTTCTTTGGGTCCACAAGTGTTTTCCAAAAGCACTGGGCATTCTGCCATTAACTAAATATACATCTAGTTATATTGAATGCAGGCAGCCCTTTCTTCCCCAAAAGATCCAGATTTTTCCAGTAAATCACAATGTCTCATCTCTCCCGTGTCTTGCTGCCTTCATTTTACTATTCCTCTCAAAATAGCGAATTTCAAAGCACTGAAATCTGCACTGAAAACCTGCCTCTGTCAGAGAGCCCTCCTGTGCCAGACTGACTGAAATACTCCTGGTTGAAACATCACAAGGTTATAACCCTAAAAATTGCCCTCCTCCTTAAGTTAGATTTGCCTTAGGTAATTTAGTCTTTTACAGGAAAGCAACCGTCTCTGAAATTTGATGCAGAAGTTGAGTGGTAGCTGATACAAGTTATAGTAGGTCCCAAATTGAGCTGGGTCAGAGATCTCAGTAAAAGGGAACTCAGTAAAAGTTGCTACCAGCTAAAATAACAACTTTTTGATCTACTTCTTTCTTTATGCTGCTCTGCCACATCTTCACCGCATGCAAATGGAGCCACAATTATATGAATTGACCATTATCAGGAAGAGATCAGCAACCAAAGTCACAAATACCAGCCTTGTATTATATTCAAGTAAAAATGCTGTAACAAAGTTAAAAATCCAGGACATGTGAAGGAAACAGAGCCTTGGAGATGACTTGGCAAAACCATCTCTATTAGTTTAATCAAAAAGGGAAGATTAAACACTACCTGTGGCAAGACAGATCGTTAAAGCCAAACGATGATCTCTCAAGCAAAAGAGAGCTGTAAAGCTGAAGGCTGTAAAGAGGAAGGCTTGCCAACCTCCTTAATGATAACCTTGTCCAATAATAGATTTGATTTCTTTTTCACAACTTTTGACAATCAAGGGAGAATTAGGTTTAAAACAGAGGTGTTAGGTCATCACTTTTCTACCACCACTCATGCCTTAACAAGCCACGCAGGCCAGAAGTAGTGCAGTAACATCAAATGTTTTATAATGAAAATCTATTTTATTGCAGGCTAAAGTAAATGGAGGGTTTCATTGTACAATTTGAAGAGAATACGGCTTAGCAGTTCAAAGGAGAGAGGGAAGAAAAAAGTGAGGAGACAACCCCATGCACACAGGCAACACAAGAGGAGGTGGCTTGGTCTTTCTAAGGAGACTCAGAACAGTCACAAAGAAGAAACTCAGAAAGGAATGCTTCTTCTTGTCAGGATAACAAGGAAACAGCAGCACAAATTTCGTTTTGAATCTTGTAATGACGTTCTACCAGAGGTGCTCAAAACCCGACAGTATTTCGTGTTTTTATGGATGCTTTGAAGAATGGGATAGAGATGAGTCTCATCAGACTGACCAGAGCAGTGGTAAAGTATTGTGTTTTGTCTGAGAGAGAGTCTATCCCGAATTTCCTAGTGGCATATAGAGCAAACATGGAAACATTGCACCATATATTTAAATGAGATTTCCCTTTAATTAGAATATTAATGTTAGCTTAATTACTTTAAAGCACAGTCATCCTTGGCTAGGGCATGCTATGACTCTCTGACACACAACACATGGAACTTTAAAAAATAAAAGGGTTTTATAGAACATTTCCAACAGAGTTTATGGTTTAGGCCACTCTTGTCTAAAGTAACATCTTGAGTGGATGAAATCACTCGTGTGACGAGCGATAAAAGATTTAGCTTTATGTAAAATACCTCCTCTCCAGAAAGGGCAGAAACCCGTCTCATCAGGCTGAGTTGAGAAGGCTTGAGTGCTGGCAAAAGAGAGGGAGGGAACACAGAAATTTGGGTCAGCAAGAGCTCCTGGCCATGCAGCACTAGGGTTTGCCACAGAGCTCTCTCTGCTCCACATCAAAGATGTCATCAGTCTCTGAACTAGCAACTGTCTGTCCTGTCCGGCCTCTGAGCTTTTGCTTTCCTACCCTGAAGTGATTTCAAGGGGGCATGGCTGTGTGAGAGATACCATCCTTTAGATGAGCTGGAAACATATGGCACTGACCACATGTGGTCATTAGAAAGTCCCGCGCCAATTTTTGCAAGGCTAACAATATTAGCCCCAGTATCCTGGCCAAATTCCAATATAGGTAATTATATTCTGGATAATGACATACAGGCTAGTTTTATAAGGTTTAATATACATTGTGGAAAGTGGCTTGCACCTAAGGGCTCTGAGTTAAACTCATTGCACAGTCAGCTGGGATAAAATTAGAGAAGAAACTACCCAAGCATGTCAAATGTTTAAGCTTTAAAACCCTGTGTAGACTGAAACAAAAGAGGAAGGGATCCAGGGGTGCTTTAGCATAATCAAGCTGGCTCATGCCGCTGAAGACACAGCTGGGATCCAGAGCTCACTGCTGCGAGGAAATTTGTAACAGTATCCCCACCCCACCTTCAGCAGTGGGTGTGCATGCATGCTAAATTACCGGGTTAGGAAAGAAGATAGAGCAAGTAGGATGCAAAATGTTGTTTGCTGGAGTTTTTTCTTGATTCCCCCCCAGGTAAAATAGAACCAAATCAGTCTTATAAAAGAAGCTCCACTGTTCAAATACTCACACCTGTTGCACGGCAGCCCCGTGACCCCAGCTCAAAATGCCAGAAGTAGTGTTACTCTCCTTCTAACTCGTATTTGTCTCATCTTGCCCTGCTTGAAGCCACCAACACCAGCACAAGACCCAGCTGTAACCACATCCTGCCAGGTCATCCACTAGGTTCTGCTGTTGAAAAGCTCTGAGGCTGATGCCCAGCCCCAGAATAATTTGGGTGGCAGGACACGTCCCTCCAGCATGCCATTAAAATCCAGGAAGAGCATTGGGAGCGTGCCTCCCACACCTCAGCTGGCTCAGGAGGCACTCACTTGGGAGGGCTTACTAGCCTCAGTCAAATGTGTTGACATGACCTACAATTTTGGATGGCACAGAGCCAGAGATGGAACACAAGCAGACATGCCAGACCTGAGGGCTGAGAGCACGATGGGTGATAACACTTTTTTAGTCTTTTGATCCCCTAAAGCTTTCTGCAGTCAGTGCATACCATTTTACACATCCTACAAGCACAGAAACCACCTCACACTCCATATATTTTATACCATGCAGAACAGAAGAAAAACAGTTTCTCACCTGAAATCACAGCTAAACAAAAGCTAAGGTAGATGTTTTTTTACTGTGAGGGTGGTGAGGCACTGGAACAGGTTGCCCAAAGAAGCTGCGGATGGCACATGCCTGGAAGTGGTCAAGACAAGGTTGGATATGGATTTGAGCAACCTGGTCTAGTGGAAGGTGCCCCTGCCCACGACAGGGGGGTTTGAATTAGGTGGTTTTTAAAGTCCTTTCCAATTGAAAACATTCTGTGATTGCATGATTCTTCAAAACCAGCTTAAGATTTGAAACTTCACCTTTGGCTAGCAGGACATCCCAAACGATGGCACTGCAGTACAAGCAGCCATCTTTTAGTCTTGAAACAAAGTTCAAGTTAAGCTGCGATTTGTTTTTTCCCAATGTTATGAGCAGGTGTGATCTTATTTTGGTGTTATCCTCAGAATTCCAAACTTTAGTCCACATATTTCATGTGCTGGTGCAAGCCTCATGTACTTGTAGGCACACTACCTCATTCCAAGATGCTCTGCACCTTTCCTGGGCTTGAATTCCAACCTATCAAAAGTAGGAGACATAGGCTCTCACCCCCACTCTCCGCATGCAGAGAACGCTGTTTCATCTCCTCAATTCCTTTCTCCATTAAAACACATTCAAACATAATTACTGCAACATTAAAAATGGAGGAAATTTTGTAATTGCCAGTTGTTCCGTAGCCATGGTTACATCAGAGATTTATACCAAGCGACGCTGGCCTGAGCACGCACAGGCAGTTAGCAGGAACAGCAGTAGGATAATGTTTGTGTGCATGTGCAGGTGCGCCGAGATGCCTGTTTGCCAAAAAA
>VZTD01001662.1:275117-367617 GCA_013397725.1 Rhagologus leucostigma
CTTTCATTCCCTTTCTCAGACAATTAATCTTTAGCTAATTGAAGCAGGAATGCTGCAGGATGGGTTTCACTGGGGCCTGTAAATCTCATTTAGCAAAGTGAATTCCAGGCACATGCTGCACCTAATGATGTGACAGGTGGGCTGCACCACAAGACAGCAGCCGCCGAAAAGTTGATTCTCATTAGACCCTCGGAGTCCTGCAGTCAGTTTTCTGATGGCTGAAGAACACTAATCGCATCTGTTTGCTGCTGGGTGGGGTGGGCAGGGGGGGAGAGGCAGCAATGAGAGGCGGGGGGGCCCTTCCTCTCTTTCATGAGTTAATATCCTTGACTCCTGCCCAAAAAACCAGCAGGCCTGCCTCCCACCATGCGCTCAGCCTCCATTCTGCTGACTCCTACAGGGTGCACCCTTTTTCTAATTAACTGGAATGGCTATGGAAAGCAAAGGAGGCCTTGTGTTGGGTGAACCAATTATTTTGAAGGGTATTAAGTCATCAGATTTACTTTTATCTTGATTGCATTGTGGAAATCGTGCATAATTAATGGTGGGAGCTTATTAGGAAAATGATTAGGCAAATTACACAGGTGTCGGATGCATTTTTTATGATAAATTTGCTAGAACAATCCTGCAATTCCATCTGTTCAGCTCATATCAGAATGTCACTCTGGAAGAAATTAATGGTGCAGAGTCGCACAAAGTTACTGGAGGCCTTGGATGCAGATTTATGTTTTAAAAAAAGATACAGTTAAAATTACCCAGCAATTTCCTAATAAATACTTGATGTTACAGTTCAATAAATTACTTATTTAATCTTAAAAGAAAATGATAGTCAGCTGGAAACTAAAAAGTGGAGAAAGCATAAACCTCATTTTGTCAGGTTGATGTGTACGTAAATAAAAAATAATCTTAAGACGTAATAATTCTTTGCCGTGGGATGCTGACTAGAAACAATCTGTCAGTGTCCAAGTACTTCTGGTAGGTATTTTTTCCACAGATACTAAAACTTGTCTTACAAATCCTGTGCTGGTACTAAAGTGGCAGAGCCAGTTCCCTTTTCTCTAATTTCAGCATTATTCAGCAGTAGATTCTGCACGTCACATCCTGGGAGTTAGAGAGGACACCAAATGCTCTGCTCACGTCCACGCTTCTATCACCCTGCATTTCCTGCCAAAACCAGAAGAAGAAAACCATGAAACCAAAACCACTGAATACATTGTCCGTCAGAGTGAGTCAGTAGATCAGTGCATAGGATTTTTTTGTGTGTGTGCATGAAAGGGTGTCTATAGACCTACATTTGTAGGTCTAAAACAGCAAAGGCCAGATATTCTACTCCTGGAGGTGCTTAGAAACTGCAGCTATGGATTAGCTATTATGCATCAAATAAATAAGCTCATGTTCCGTAGAAGCAGCATAATTTTTTACTAGCTAATATAATATCATTTCTCAAAAAATTACAAGTAAGGAGGCAGAAGTCACTGGATGCATGAGGAGAGCATGACAAAGAAAAACATGACAAAGTTTAATCAATGCTGGACAGTTTTACAGTCAAATATGATTTTTAGGTGTATATTTTTCATAACCTGACTGTTTCACTGTCATTGGTACTACTTTTTAAAGAGATTGACTAGGCAAACACAAAGTGGCTGTTGTCTTCTCCTGAAACAGCTCTGAGGAAGGCACAGCCCCAGATGTCAAGTGTCTTGAGGTCTGCATCACCTTAGATAAGACCTTTCAAGCCACCTTCCAGGCCCCTGGATACAGTCCAAAAGACCTGTGGGCTAAGGGCCACCAAGAATATGGTATCTTGTCCCAAAACCAGAATGGGATTGCTCTCAGGGCTGGAGTTACCCTGTCAGGATCACTCAAACACACAACAGGCCTCATTTCCATGGCAATTGGCATGACTTTGAAGCTACATTGAATATCTTGAATGTCTTCAAAATCACAAAGCAGGCTTGTCCTTTTCCACAGATCCCTCTCCATGGTGCCCCAAGGACTGTCATCCTGCCCAAACTCCACAGCACTGTGGCTCTACAACTTCATTCCTCTCTCCTATTCCTCAGTGTCCCAAGAGCTTACTCACTGACACAGGGTCCTTGAAAAGAAGATTTATTGGCAATGCAGCATATTTTGTTCATTTGGGGATTTCTGTTCTTTTCAGGTGTTTGGGTTGTGATAATGTTATCAGAATGGAAGTAAGCATCTCTCTTTCGGTGCTCTGAAAAGCTGCTAATGACCACCAACTTGTTAAAAAATGCTGGGAATTTTATAGCTAAAGAGAAACCCATGAGAAAAGTGCATTATTTTTCTCCCTTATATCCAAGTCTTGTTAAATACCAACGATACCAATGTCTGTGACTTTTGCATCTGATTAATCCTACCCTGCAGAATGAAGCTGCTGATACTACACACCACCATCTGCACTCGTGGTGAAGGCAAAGAGACTGAATTCCAAACAGCCTCTGTCTGCAAGAGGGGCCACAGCAGCAAGACCTCATGGGAGTTTTATGTCCAATATAAATAGTCCTTGGCTCATCTGAAAACCTTGCTTCTCCTTCAGACCCTTTGCTGAGCACATTCTTTGAAATCTGCTTTCGTATATCTCAATTGTAATAATTGTTTTCAGAGAAATTACAGGGGCATAGAAGCAAATACGGTGAACTGCTGTGTCCCTGAGTCAGTTTATTACTGCTTGCTAATTAAGATTATTGATAAATCTTGTGTTTATTCCATTCAGGATATTGGAACAATACAGAATAATGCTGTTAAACACAGCAGGTGACCCTAATCCAGTAACTGAAGAATGAGAGAAAATTTAAGATAAATTTGAAGATGTTATGGTGACTATCCTCCTAGATTTTAAGGGATGTCTTGTATCTGGTGGCTAATGGCCCATAACCCTTATCCAATATGGAGTTGCTAAGCATTTGATCAGATAAAAAGCATGTTTTCAAGCAATCATTATTCAAAGGATCAGACACAGTGATACTAATGTATGATTTTGT
The DNA here is from genome assembly GCA_013397725.1 of Rhagologus leucostigma. NCBI lineage: Eukaryota > Metazoa > Chordata > Aves > Passeriformes > Rhagologus > Rhagologus leucostigma. Next base: position 278,123 of record VZTD01001662.1, read on the forward strand.
ACCATGAATAAAACATTTCAGATGATATCCCTCAAAAAATCTATATTGGAATTTATATAGGTGAGCAAGGAAGGGTCAAGTGAATTTCACAGAAAGAGATAGAGACCCATCTGTATTAAATTAAATGGGTTAATATAAACCATAACAAGACCAAGAGTCATGAGTTCAGAATATATGGCCCTACATGTAAGCGTGACATGCAGGTTACTTTCCAGTTCCCCTCGGGTCTGTCCTTATCCTGTTAAAGAAACTGGCACTATTTCTTCCTAGAATAGCTTACCTACTCAATATTATTGGCAAGATAGGACATAATAGGAGGAATCAAGCAACCAGATGCCCTTTTTAATTCCTGTAGTTAACGTGAGAACACAGACAGAACATTGTTGTCTGGCCAACCACTCACCTGTGTAACTCTCTGAAGTACAATGCCTCACCCAGCTCTCCTTCAGGTGCCAGAATATCTCCAGGTGCTTTTACACAGGTGTGTTCAGACAAGCCAAGTGTCTTTGCCTCACCCTTCAATCCCACCAGCCTGGATGAGTTCTAGGAAGCTGCAGCAGGAAAACAATATTAGAGACATACTCTGAAAGCCAATCCACCCTGAGTCAGCACACTTGCAAGGATGTGCTCCTGCAGGCATCACTGCAGCAAGTGGAACACCTTGCCAAAGCTGAGACTTTCTAGTGAGAGCCTCTGTACCGCAAAGCAAGTACAGACAGTCCCTGTTTCCAGGATCGTGGTGCTCAGGCAGAAGGCAAAATACGACACAGGGAAATTCCCAGGGACAAGCAAGTATAAGCCAGAAACAAAATCTAACTCTCACTAATCTCAGTCCCAGTCTCATGCACCAGCCACAACGCTCCTTTGATTTTGAGTACTGGCATCATATTTCTAGTGTACAATATCCCTCTAATACTATAAGCAATATTTGTTTTTAAATTAAACTTTACCTTTCTTTTTCCAGAGCATCACTCAGTTTTCTTTAAGCCCTACCAAAATAACTAAGTCCTAATCCTTAGTACAGATAACCAGCTCAAAACAAACAGGCCCTTTTGTAGCATTGACAGTATTACATTTTTAGCATATGATAAGCTTGCAACTAACACCTAGACTTTTCCTAGCACTCTGAAATGTAGGTGGTAAAAAACACAAAGCCATTTGCTTATCCAATTTTCTGAGTACATCTGCCACATAATGATTTCAACTGCAGAACATTCAAGACTTTGCACTGGTTTTGCCCAGATCAGGTTTTTGTTAGACAACAGAGTGATTCATACAAGCTTCTGAAATTATTTTAAGTGATTTTTTTTTCTCTATCTTGGCAAGTGGAGAAAAGCATTGCTTCACATCAAACATAAGTGGAAGGGCCCAAACACAGATCATATAACTAAACACCACAGAAATAGAGAGCATTTTGTATCAACATCTATTCTTTTTCCAGGTTTTCATGTCTTGTCCGCTACCACAGAAACCAGAAGCTGATTGAAGCCTTTCACCAAAACAGTTTGGTATTTCGTTCCGGAGGGGCGGGCTTGGATTGATGAGGAATGCCATTGGGATGCTGCTTTACAGATGGTGAGCGGCAAAGCAGGCAGTGCTTCCCTCTGATGGGGAGGAGGCAAAGCCTTCATTAAAACATCAGCTTCCCCCAGAAGCTCATACTGTCTGACACGCCTAACCTATGTGCATATGTCAACACAGAACGCTTGCTAATGTTGCTGAGGCTGTAAATAAGGGTTCAGACCATACTCTGAAGGAGATTAATGAGTAGAGTGCTTCCTTCTCTGCTGGAGGCTGAAGTAGGTTCCCTATTAAGATGCAGTATCTGTCACTGTCAATAGAGACATGCTGTGTGGGTGTGAGGGGAGGTTAAGAGGTGTCTCTGAATCTGGTAATTCCATGCTTTTAAGGGTCTAGCACAGGGGACTGACACACTTGAGCAACATCAACTTCCTGAAACATGTTTTCCATTAATAGAATAAGTCCAGTAACGTCTGTGCCCATAGAGGGACAAATGCAGAGGAACTGGTCCCTTTTGAAGAAAGTACAGAATTTTCTATTTAAATTTAGAAAAGGGTAAATAAATAAACTACTATCCTGTGCATAGTTCATACAAATTTCAGAGAAGGGAGTAGTTGTTTCCTTCATACATGTTGAGAACTGTGTTCCTATGATAAATTGTTTGTCTGCCTTCCTTACCCATGCCCACTTATCTCCTTCTCTCTTTAGTTCAGGTAAACAACTATTCTTATTTGTAAAACATCAATTTCTCTGACTTCAGAATGTCTTACAGAACTGTTTCTTCTTCACAAAGCATTTGATACCATTCTCTGAAGGGAGGGCTATCCATTTTTACACATGAGAAAGCACAAGGAGGTTCAGCATCATGCCCAAGTTTGAACTGTAAATGTGTCCATGAAGAGGGGTCTGAATTCTGAACTCACAAGCCCTTAAACCTGTCTCTACTCTTGGAGCTGGATTCAGAAAACAAGATTCCCCACCACACACCCAATGCCCATGTTGTAGTGAGGAGTGCTGGCAAAGAAGGCCATCTCACTCAGCCTGAGTCAAGGAAACTCTTCTCCACATTGTTCAGGAGTTTTTTCTATGTATTTGAACCGTAATGAGTTTCTAGATCAGAAACTTGCACCATACAGTTGAATAACACACACCCGCTAAAAATGCCTGTGCGTTTAAACACAGATATGTAGTCCACTGGCTCCTCTTAAAACCCCTAAGGAACATATAAGTTTATACAAATCAGCCTTTCTTCATTAATTAGAAGATTTGCCTTTTCTCCAGTACTTAGAAAAGAGAATAAAATGAATTTAGCACAGAGCAATATTACCCATTTTTCCCTAACACTCGTGACTCGTCTATGGAAGCCGAAAGAACCTGAGGAACTAATCTAGTGTAATCATTAATTTCCAAAGAAAAAAAAAGTGTAACAAAATATCACATTAAGATTTTAAGACCTGGTTAAGTTTGGCAAAGCAATCAACTAAAAAAGAAAGTGAAAAGTTGAAAAGGGAGAAATCTCAGGGAAAAAATGAGATCCTCTGCCAAAAAATCACTTCTAGCTTTGCGTGTTAAAAATTTATCTCACTTAAGTACCTGGGTATGTAACCCAAAGTCAATGGGAATTACAAAGGGCAGCACCTCTGAATAATAGATCAATTTTTTAGCTCTATTCTCATTTATAGGCAGAAGGCAAATTCTATTTACTCTTCCTTTACATCACCAACCTTACTGAACACCTAACAGCTCATGCTTTTGTTTTTTTTTTTGTTTTTTACTTAGAGAATATTTATAATGAAGTCTCACCATAAAAATACAATAAAATTAGAAAAGCTGGTAACAGATAACATATAAGGATTAAGTAGCCTTTGGATACTCCAGAATGTTATGCCATGCTGCTTGCAAGAGGAAAATCAAGGGAAGAAAATGCCTCCTAAGAACACGTTAGTTTTACGCATAACATGGTAGTAAGACACACGTGTTACTTTACACTATGCAGTGATGCTTTCCCAGTCTTGATAACTTCCCTGGCATTGCTCAGAGAGCATCTGGCTCTGGTCCCTTGCAGGGCTTGGGAGAACGTTGCCTTTCCTGGCACACAACTTCACTGCAGCCTGAGTGCGCTGTGTGAGGAGCCAGGTAACCAAGGGCAAGAATCATAGGATTGTTTCGGCTGGAAAAGACCTCCTAAAGATTTTTATGAGCTGCTTCACCCTAATATTGCAGTACTTTCAGAATTTAGATGTTAGAGAATGGCATCCTCTTTGCCTTCAGCTTATAAGAGGTACAAAAAGACCCATAAACTGGGGGAGAGTGACAGTGGCTGTAGATTTTAAAAAATTCATTATTGGGCATATATTGTTTGAGTGGAAGGACGAGCTAAGTCAGAGAAACAAACCGTAGATTAAATCTTGATGTTGAGTTCATTTCTAGAGATGGAAGTAATGCAGACCAATCCAGCCCTTCAAAAAACCCCAAACTTGCAGCATGCTAAAATGTCCCAGAGAAAAGTTAGTGTCTGGTCCCCAACAATGTGAAAAAGCGAAAAATTGTTCTTGTTGGCAAAACTGAACAAAAGAACTTCTACTTACTTTTAGCTGCCTGGCTTTTGATCCACAATTACAGCCAAAGGACTTTCTACAGCTGGTATTTGTTCTTCTTCTAGAGACATGGTGTCCTAAATCTCACGCTAACCCTGCTTATTCATCTCAGTTAACAGCTCCGAATGGGGGAGTATCCTAATGTTGAAGGAATACTACTTTACCTGAATCAAATATAGGACAATATTATGGAAAAACAATCAAAATAAATGATTAAAAAAAAAAAATAAAATCATGCTTGGACCACAAGTGGGTTCCTTTTTTTTTTTTTTTTTTGCTACAAATAATTCTCTCTACAACTTTTTTTTTTACAGTTCTTTATATTTTTACTGTGGAAATAGCTGCCAACAACATATGGAGTCACCAACTTTGAAGGACACTAGAGGTAATTTTTGTACTGCAATGAGCAATGCCCATTAAAACGAGAGGTAGAGAGGAAAATATTATGTTTATACGCGGGTGATCTCTAAAGTACCTAAAAAGCTAAGGGAAGTCCTGTGGGAAATGGAAGTTATTGGGGCAGGTAACTAGAGCTGGATTTCAATAGGATGTTACTGTGGAAAGAGGAGATGAGTCCCAGGCTTTCCATCAAGGATGAGCCTGCTGTACAAGCAGTACAACACAAGGTGTGTGCTGACTCGTGTCACTAGATTGAAAAACTCCTTCATATCAGAATAAGCCTTTCTGGGGAGAAGGGAGACGGAGACACAGAAATAAAACTCCTGTTCAAATCTCCAGATAGAAGATGCCAGGACGTATAGATATAAACCATGTCTTATGGAAGCAGATGTGATTGGTAAGATACACACAAATAATCTCTTCCGAGGAAAAAAAGGTATCTCTTTGATGATCTGATATGACTAAAAAACTCAATAACCTCAACACCTATTGACCCATGTGAAGAACAGGGGCAGATGGTATCAATTGTTATGTTTGTAGAAAAAAAGAGAAAAATTTTCCAAAACTGTCTTCCCTACAGTTGTTTGTTGGGGTTTTTTTTACAAAGAACAGACAGCTACAATAACGTAACTAGATTTTCCAAAACTGTGGGAAGGTGGCATCTTATGCGCTTGGAAAAAAAAAAAAGAGCTGAGAGAGGCTTTCACAGGTGCCAAGCACAAAAATCATGGAAAAATACTCCAAATACATAAGGCTAAACTTAATATAATAACAGGTCCAAAACAGAGCTGAAAGAGTAAAATAAAAAGATGCAAGTTTATTGGAAGGAAAGGAAACATTTTTATGGTTTTAAAACCATTTCTAAGCCCAAAGTTCATAGTCAGATTACTTATAATAGCAACATGGTGACAGAACTCAAACTGAGTGACATGACCTATTCATTTTACTTCAAAATAAATGTGTATTTTTCACTTAATGAAAGAACTGGAATAAAAGGGCAACAAAAGTATTCTCTCAAATATTTTTATCTTGAAGTTACTATCATCAATTTTCTTTCTTAAAACAGGGTCCTCTGTCATCTTTCTAGGTTCTGAGCATAGCGAGAAAAAAAAAATTAATTAAAAAAAATTTTATTACCAATCCTTCAATTTTATCCAGCTCAGTCTTGAAGTCCCCATTTTATAAACTACTCAGGCCTTTCTGGCAGGGAAAGGAAGCAGCAGTCAATTCCTTAGATGAAGGACTGACAGCTGTCAAAGATTAATGGCATTTGTGGTTACTGATGTAGCCAACAGCCAGGCACCAATTCCTTACTTTTCATCTGAGCAAAATTTTAGTTAAAACAGGTGCAAATACCTATGCTGTGCATTAACTTCTGTTTATCTTCTGAGACAACCCAAGGAAACTGAATCCCATCAACCTCTGGCTGGTGAGGGGGTCTCAGCCTCTCAGAAGTCAGGCCTTGGAAGAGCCTTTTTAACTCTCATTTCCAGAACTGAATTATGTAAAAGACTGTGAGAATGATGTGCGGATATATTAACACAGGTGGAAGCAGTCATTTACACAAGTGGAATTACACAATACTCTCTGGAGTGCTTCCAAAAGGTGGTGCCAAATAATATGGAAAATATTTGCATCCCTAGAGACAAAACCTAAATAATAGCTGGAGTTAGGTCTTTGCGACCGAATACTGACACCCTTCCCTAGACAATGATGCCATTCTTTCAACTGGCATTTAGATTTGTCCCTAGGTGTACAGCTCCTCTTTTCTAAAACTAAGCAGAGTTGAAAACCTAAAAACACAGGCAATACACTTTCATATTTCAGATGTTTTGAATCATTATAGAGCCACTTCAGTTAGCCACGCTCGGCACTACACCTCCTGGAAAAAAATTACTAGATTTCATCCTTTGGGCATAACATCAAAATGACCCACCCAGCAAAGACAGGTCAGACCTTGCAAGTCAATTTAAACTGAAAGTGACAAATCTACAGTAGCAGCATTCAGGTTTTAGAAAGTGGTTCAGATGATTAATTCCATACAAAAAGACACCGGGGATTTCAATTACTCAAAACTGGGAAAATCACAGTTTGTAATGAACAACAGAAAAACAACGAGAACACTGTGGACACGACCAGATTCTTGCAGAGTCATTACGAACATTCTTGCTCTTTGGAGCAATATTTCTACAGCAAAATATTTCTACCCAAAACCACATTTTTAAGAATCTGTATCAAGCCAGTTGCACATCTGTTCAGAGTGCTAACACAAGCACTGCCACAATAGAATAAGCCATTTCTACTGGTCTTTTCCAAATAGGTCCTTGATGATCAATTTTGAAAGTTTCCAAGACTGGCAGAAATCCTTTGCAGTCCAGTGCCTGTCCTGTATTGATGAGGGAGCAAAGAGTTGTTATTCATGCCAACTAGTCACGAAAGAAAGGCTTCTGAAAAGCTGTGCTGGTCCTTAAAATACAAATAAATATTTATTGATGAGGGAAAGCAGGGAAAGGAAGATGTATGAAGGATCTGCCACACAAGAGAAAGTAAGTTAAAAACTCTCCACGGCTTCAGAATTTTTTTTCCTCTGGCTTACCAATGCCATCAGGACAAGTAAACTAATAAGGCAATCTGAACAAACTGAAATAACAATTTTTTTTTGCAACCTTAGCATTACCTGCATGATTATTCTTCAGTACACACACACACACACATACACACACACACACACACGCACACACACACACAGAGTGCAACAATTTATTTTAATGTAATGCTGCCCCCTTGTGCTTTTGTATACAAGGAAGTTTTTGTCAATAACCAAGGTTTGTAGCAACTAAAGAAAAGCAAGAAATCGGCCTTTTCCCCAGCTCTGAGCTTTCTCACAGATTTTTTCACTGGAGCAGTAATATGATCTTACGCAACGCTCAGCAGTCTCAGAGCCTAAGGAAATATGAAACATGTATTATCATAAAAATTAAAGATAGGCTAAAAAGAAAGCACACCATGTGTAAGTCAAAGATGAGAAAGGAAGATAAAGGTCAAATCAAGCAAAATTACAATAAACTACTGAAAATGAGTGCAAAACAACTTATTCGATTGCATACATTAGGTTGTAGTCTGTCAACACAAAGAAACAAGTTTTACAGGAGATGGCAAAGAAAAAGTGATAGGGCAAAATGAGAAGAGGACTCTACAGCTCTGGAATCACTCTCCTTCACACTAGGTAAGCCTTTGCGTGCCAGCTTTTAGAACTCCCTGACGTACAAACTTGTCGAGTGTCCCACGTTAGAGGCATTATGAACTTCTGAGAAGCTCATAAGACAAAAGTATCTCTTTGGGAACGTTTGGCTTAGGATCAATTATCTGTCAACTGCCCTTGTAAATCCTACAACCACGGACTGTCCGGTAAACTTGTCTTCCTTGGAGATGGTCCCTCACAACATGGCTTGAGCCATGAGGACCCAGAACCATTCCATATGGCACAGTTTACAGCAGAAGACAAGGAAATTTGTTCTAGTGTTTTTCAAGAATACTAAAATCTCAAAAATTTAGAAAAGAAATCAAAGCACATAGGCACGATACAAAGCTATGGGTACATAACATCAGTACTTACAGCCATTCCTTCTGAACTTTGTACAAGTCCAACATCCTGAAGAAACTATTTTATTTGATGACTACTTCCTAAAATTCCATATGAAGGATAATAAAACTTATGCATGTTCATTCAGGTTTTTTATGAGGCACAGATTTCCTTTAAAAACATATCTTTTGTTCTCAAGCTTTATGAAAGCTTAATGATAATCAATAGGTCCTTACAATCATGGAATAAATGCCTATACATAAACATCTATATAGTTATTCTCTGTGTGTTCTGTATTCAGGCTACTGAATACATACATGACCTTTTACTGGCCATTTTCCTTTTAAATTTCACAGCTGAAAAATTTATTCCTAAAGAAAAAAAAAATGGTTATTTGGGTCAAGAAGAGTGTTACAATTCCAGATAATTTTTAGTAAAAAATTATGAAAAGAGAGTTCGAAGTATTTTTTTCTAGTAGCTACTAAATGAAAGACATTCCCATTTTCATCTAGATTTAGTTTGACTTACAAACGTACAACCTTTGTATTTTAAATATGTCTATGCTTTAACAAAGTCAATGGAAGTCAAGAAGCTAAACAAAACCTTTTGTTTCAATCTGAATGACACATTTAATTTGAACTGAAATAATTTGGTTTAGCTTTTCAGAATGCTAAAGTAAAATTGATCATTTTTAATTTAAGTTGACCCAAGACAATTTTTTATTGTGTATCTGAGCTTGGTCATTGACCTGACTAAAACCTAACATAGTTATTCAAAGGGGTCTACTATAAATAAGATTTATCTTTAGAATGTCTATTTTTTACCTTGTTTCATTAAATCTTATCTTTCTTATTAATTTTTTATATGGAAACTCAGCAGATGCTTTCTACAAAACTAAGAGTCTACGGTGTATTATTAGAATGTGTGAAACAGTATGCAAAGTGCCATCCTCTGTTTTTCTCCTCTCTCTCACGAATGTGGATCTAAAAGGTAGGCAATTTAAGGATGTTGGCACTCTGTCTGAAGCAATGTTAGTCATTTTTAACCTCCGTGTTCTCACTTCTCAACATATACATCTTACATAAATTAAATTAACTTGGCCTGCATCACAAGCTGAGCGCCATCCTGTGACACAGAGGTGACAAAAAAACAAGGGGCTGTAAAACAACTGTAAAACCTGCTGGGGAGTTGTGTGGTTCCAAAAAGAGATGCTGTGTCTCCCTGCTGCTGGGAAAGGAGGAGGTGCAGTGGCAGGTCCTGGGGCAGGAGGGGTCATGGTAGGGAAGAGTGGCAGCCACTCATTTCTCTGTCATTCCTGGTATCAGACCTGGGGTCTGGGGAGATGGAGATAACAGCTCTACGCCCACTCATGCCTGAACAAAACTCAGTGCAGACAACAATCTGACTGGCTGCCTTTTATTTTGCTCAACAGCCATTGCAATAGTAGTTCTAAAAATGTAATTCTTCCTTCAATTAATTCAATTTTTTAAAAAAATTTTTCTATTACTTTCGGTGACAATGTGGCTTCTGGCTAGTGACAGTCCTGCAGAAAGAGCTCATGAATCAAGGAAAACTTACTGTGTGCTTTCTAAGCAATACATAACTAGTAATATTAATATACTTTCATTTCTGATTTTGTGGGCCTTGAAAAATTAACTTTAATATTAATATAATGTTAACTTTAATATTCCAGCACTTCTAAGTTCTTTCAGTTACCCTAATTGATTTCACTTGGATCCTTTTCAGATACTGTTCTTTTCTATTTTTTGGCCTACCTTTTATTTTCCTCACTTTCCTCCATTCTGTTTTTCAGTCATTTCAGATCTGTATTTTCAGATAGATATGTATATTTTTAAAAAGCTTTTCTATAGTTACTGCTACCATTATTATTAAAGGACTTACTACATATATCTCAGCACCTTCTTCCACCATTTCAAAAAGGCATGTAAGCAAGGAAATTATTCAAGGTATCTCTCTTAGGGGCCTTGAGACTCTTCTGGCAAAAGCAGAATCCTCTGGAGGCAAACCATAGCAAAAGAAAACTTAGATTAGTTTAAAGATTAGTTTAAAATTGGTTTCTGAAGTTGTCTTTGACATTATATTGCCTGTATTAGGATTTTTGTGAAATTAGGCTCCTCATCTAAAACCAAATAATTTAATAATTAGGGATCAAAGTGAGACTGTATGAGTGCCCCCCCCGAAATTATGAGTAATTGACATTAGCAGGCACTGTACTACCTGATCAAATACTTAACCTGCTGCAATATAAATAAATATCTCTAAAATAAAAGACCCCAAAGTTAATTATCTGTTTTGTTACACTATGCTGTGGGAAAAGCCGGGTAGTCCAAAGCAAATTTTCGAAATCTGTCTCAGGCAAAAAGTACTGCGGCAGCACGAGACACAATTGAGCCAATCAATTTCTAAACAACTCCAGAATTTATTTGGCACACACTGGATCAAAGCCTGCCTCTCCTATTAAAAGCAAGGGGATTTGCTCCATTTAGAGAGCGGAGACTACCTGAGCCACAGTGTAGAGCCTTGTTTTCACTGAAAGGTCAAACTCAGGGTGAAGGTATTTGTGTGATGACCCAGTGGCACTGGGGGAAAGCTCTCACTGCTGTCACGGCCCTGCTCAGACACCAAGTTTTGCTGCCTGAGTTGCTGGCTGACACCGCTCCTGTACATGACAGCTTGAATGTCTGTGTTAGCTCTGTAGCCAGGAGCGTACAACGGTGGAGACACATCTGGAAATTGGGTTTTATCTCATCTGAGCCGGGAATCTCCAGTACTACTTCGAGTTATCTGGGATGAAAGTAAAACCTTTCCTAATTGCTTGTGTATTTCTATTTCCAATCTTTCTCTCAAAAAACCCAAAGACAAACAACCAAAAAACAAAAGAAACAACAGAAATAATATCAGTTCTTTTTCATGTCTTTTTTATCTGTAGGACAAAAATATATTTTTTTCATTCTTATTTGACCTAGGCAATTTAGCATAATAACAATAAATCTCCTGTATTCTATTTCTGAGTGAATCCAAGGCAAGTGATAATTGAAAACATGTGGGATCTATCTTGTAAAAAGCCAATAATAAAAAAAATTAACATACTATTGCTTACAGTGAATCAGAAAGCTTGTGACAAGGGTATTGAGACTTAATACTTGAGAATTTAAAAAAAAAATTGAGCTGGATTTTGAAAAAAAAGGTTTTAAGTGGTGATATCTGATGGACTACAGCCTAGTCTCCCAAGACATGAGTCTTATTGCATGAGTTTCTTAAAACAATGCAAAGCACTCAAGAGTAGAGTGTAGGGAACATTCTAAATTGGTCCCCCGGGTAAGGACTAGCTGACCTAATTGGTATTTCCCATCTTTAATTTATGTGATCATACAGTATGCTGTTATCTTTTCATTACATTAACCCATAGGGTCAAACATTCCTCTGGTGGAGTTCCACTGGAACAAGCAGGTTTGCACCAGGGCTCGGTTTGGCCCACACCATTTAAATCTGAAATGAATTTCAAACAGAGCTGTAATCAGCCTTATAGAGTAAAATTATTCTCAAGCAAGGAGAATGTATGAAAGGCAGATACTTTTATCAATGCAAACTTTATAAAACATAATACCCATCAAATATTACATGCCAGAACAGCACTAAACTACTTAGAGTGGTAAATAAAACATTAGGTTTGGAAAAGTATTTGGATTCTTCTTCACATTATTGCAATGTTTTATTCATATCCCGCTTACATATTCTCTTCATTCTGTTAATCTAAGTGACCAGCATGTGATGAAACCACTCAGTTCTCCACAGCTGTGCTTCCTTTGAGATGGCACAACTCCTCTGTCACCTTTAGGGCAAGAGGAATGCCAGCATGGCAATCTCAGTTTACAAAGGTGTGCTTCTAATTCGTCTGTCACTGTCTTTACACCAGGCCACATCACTGATGTCCAGCAAAACACAGCTAAGTTCTGGAGCAACTTCAAAGGATAGTTTCTGCAAAACGGCAATTATAATTTTTTGGAAAGTAAGTTCAGGTGGTAGTCCAAAATAGTTCTTTTGGGAGATTTGCCAGTGAGGCAGAGATGTCTTTAATAAGCAGTAACCTGGACAACAATTTTCTCTTTTTTTAAAATTCTTGTTCTATCAATTAAGGAATTCGAAGTATCTTGACCTACCATTCTGATTCTGCCTCAAAAATGCCAAGTAGGTGTAAGTAAATGTTGACCATTTGTTTATTCATCTGTAAAATTAATTTGGAACCTTTCTGGAATTATTGCAAGGCACCTCATGGTAGCTGTGACACTAAGTTAAATTTGCATCACGAAAAACTAGGTATTGAATGAGTTGCTAAAAAATATTCCATCTAAACTGATGTGTGATAGATAGACAGACAAATGGTTTCATATGCAATCAATCAAGCAACAATCCAGTTCTCTCTAAGAAAGCCAAAAACCTACTGAACCAGAACAGCTCGAATTCTGAAAAGCAACTGTGCCTCACGTGCTGCTGCCTTTTGTGTTGAGCCTTTGGGACCAAAACCCAAACACATATTAAATGATTAGGAAGGATGACAGAGGAACATCATAGAAGATGAAGATTTTGTCTACACTACAGGAACATCAGGGGACCTTCTGGTTTCTCAGCCTGCACCTGTGGTCTGGTCATGGCCAACTTCCATGCAGGATCTCACCTTGTGCCTAAGGACATGGTAGAATTGGAGCAGGAAGGGCTTCCCAGAGCCAGCTGCAGGAATTGTTCTCTTTTTTGCCCATTTATGTCTTCAAAAGGAGGCCGTCAGAAACTGAAATTCTGTTCATGATCAGTTAAGAAAAATTGTCTGTAACCCTATTTATGTACTTTGAGTGTGTTCATCTCCATGAGGACAGACACCAAGGGGCCATCAATAGAATCCATAGGAAACAACACAAGAGGGGAAGTTAGAGCTTAATACAAATGGGGCTGCAAAATGTGCTTATTATTCTTAGGCATAAAAAGTTACAACAGATATTGCATTAATTTATCCTAAAAGTTGGTTTCTTTCTGTTTCAAATTTTGTTTTCTTTTTGTCAAGAGCAAATATTAATATTTTTCTTTGAAAATGAAAATAAATGTGTGAATTGGTGTTCTTTTCTTGTCATTTTATTTCCATAGCTTGAGAAATACGCTACTTTTAATCTTGTCTCAGAAAAAAGAAAAAAATAAAAAGAATGAAGATTCTGATACGAAGAATGAAATTTCAGTGATAATTACTGTGCATCAAATAGGTGTATGAAGCCCAGTACGTAAAATTCTTTCATCATTTGGGAAAAAAAAAAAAAAAAAAAAAGGCCCTGAAAAACCTCTGAACTGTCAGAAACAGGGTGGGAATTGCAAAGCTATCCTATCTGCCTTACCAAAGGGTTACTGCATCAAGTAACTTATAAGTTACAGGCACACATCATTGCTGAGGGAAAAGTAATTTGTTGTAATCATTTTTAATTATAGTTATTCTTAATTATCTTTGCTGTATGTTTAAACATTAAAATACAAACAGTACTGCCATAGCACAGATGGCTGGTGCCAGCTATGCACACTGTCAAGCTTCATTTAAGCACCGCTGTCATTTTTCCCTACAATTGTAACTTATAGTAATAATGCACTTTCTATGAACCATAATATTCATGTTTTAAGAAGAATACCTACCACGAGGTACCTAAACAAAGACATTCTGAAGATAAACCCCGTTCTACAAGTACCTCTAAAACAAAGACATCTGAAGCCTGAACCCACAATCTGGTCGTTCTGATGAAATCCTGTTCAGAAGAGAAAGACTATTAGATAATTCTAGTTGTAAGCAGCTGGGGTCAGAGTGGTACAGTCAGGGCAGCACCCTCTACAAAAGGAACAGAAAGAAATTGCTATATTTGATAGTCATTCCCCTTCAACTGCATTTTCTTTTGTCTTTGAAGATGTTTCACATAAAAACTAGGTGGGAGTTTTGTTCTTTCTGTGCTTCTGCACGTGTCAATGCAAACATAGTCTTCCTTGTTGTGTTTAGTTTTGACGTTAAGAACCATTTTCCACAAAATAAATATTTCTAAAATGAGATATCGCTTTAGCGTTGGAGCGTCTTTTTTTCCCGCAAAATCTCATAACCATTTCACATGAATCCTCAACTCAAGAATGTAAAAGGAAGCTCAAACTTGTGAGAAAGAAAAGACTCAGTTCTGGGAGACAAATATTCCTTTAAAATTGAACTAAGGGAGACGCAGAATGAAGGAGAAAAATTATAGAGTTGAAAATTTAAGTGCAGAAGGAAAGATTGTGCGTGGTCAAGAAAGTTCTTCAGAGAAATTTTAAATGTGTGACTGACAAAAGATCTGGTCACTGGTTTGACACACTCCCTGGAAGCATAAAGAATACACCATAAAAGATGGATCAGTGAGTGCAAGAACAACAGGAAAGCTGAAATGGTTAATGGTATAGGTAATTGTTAAATGGTAGAGGAAACTGCAATAAAATGATAACACGTACAGGTTTGCAGTAGTCTGTTACTTATTTTGCTACTGTCACTACAACTTTGTCATCTTTCTATCATTAAAGTGATACCTTGTTCTTTCTAGAAACCCCACTAGCTTCATTCCAGCTATTCTGCAAACCACACACGACATGTATCTCAAGGATTCCTTCACTTTTATGGACAGTTATTTTTACTCTTTCATTCCCTGTTTCTGTAGGGTCTCAACAACACAGTCCTAGTTTCCAGGACAGAACCCTTTCTGGGATGATCTAGAGATACCATTCCCATCTTGCAAATAAAAGTATTACATGAATGTTTTTCCATGGCAGTACTACTTCCAGAAAAGGAGAAAAAATTAACCAAATGCACAATTCACTTGAGCAGAGCCCATGTGAAACCCAGGTAGAAACAAGAAACCCAACCCATTGCCCTGAGGAGCTGGTACTTCCACTGTGGTCAGACTCGATGCCGGAGATGAAAACTCAGTATGGATAAAGCTTCATTTACACTTTCAATAGAGAGCTGGAGAAGGCACACGGATTTTACAACAGGTCTTTATTTAACAACACATCTAGTGTAGTGAGACAAACTTTCTGATTGCATTCAGGCCCTACTACAACGTGAACATGAACAGTCGAAGCATCATTTAAATGAACAGTTAGTAACAGTGGAACACTTCCTGTTTGGGATTTGTACATTTCCATCCACATCACTTTTACTGGAGACCTGAATGCTCATTATGCTCCTCTGTCAGCATGTTTTAGTTAATGCTTGCTCCAGAAGAAAGCCAAGTTCTCTCTGCAAAGTCCCCTACTCCATCCTTGGCCTCAGTACTGCAGGCATCCTTCAGTATTTTATGCTTTTATTTGATGGCAAAGTTCTACAAATGGGCTCATTTTTTCCCTGGAAATGGGGATGTTTAATGTCTCATCTCTCATATGTCATCAAAAAGATATCATGTAGTAGTTTCTGACCTGGTTTGAAAGTCTCCTTATTCCATTATCAATTTGCTGAGCCTCCTACTGCCACATTGTATAGTTTTAGTGTTAATTTTTAATATTATTTTCATGCATTTTTAAGGTAAGAGTGTTTTTTCTTAACTAGAGTGCAATAATAGCTTCTCAATATTAAATAAATAATGTTACAGTGCTGAGACAATTATGACTTTTTGACAGTGCTGATATATTAATGTTGCAGCTACAGAAATTCATCTGTTTTATGTATTTATGGGCACTTTTTTGTTTTTTAACCTTCTTTTTTGATTTTTGAGAAATTAAAGTTGTCCAGTTGGCAAGATGTTTCCCTCAGGCCAATTTTTTTTTTTTTTTTTTTTTTTTGCTACGAATCAATTCAACATACAACTATCTACTTCCATTTCCAAAAGATCTATAGCAAGATTCTAAGGCATAAAAAAAAAAGATAGAAGTAA
This sequence comes from Rhagologus leucostigma, assembly GCA_013397725.1. Taxonomy (NCBI): domain Eukaryota; kingdom Metazoa; phylum Chordata; class Aves; order Passeriformes; genus Rhagologus; species Rhagologus leucostigma. Next base: position 294,157 of record VZTD01001662.1, read on the forward strand.
TGTTTTATGAATCAGGCTCCTTTTGATGTTAGGGAGTGGGATTAAAACCTTTGTGGAAATTCAACATGGTGTTGTCGTAAAATCCAAGTCAGTATGAGAACCCAGGAGGCTTTACAGGTCTTGTGTCCTTCAGAAGACTTTTATCTGAATGAAAATAGTTTGTAGGAGTGAAACCACTCATCCACTGCAGATGCACATCCACTTCCTAATAAATCTCAAAACAAACACACCTGTAGGGAATGGGACACACGGGTTTTGCCAAGCCTAAACCTTCAGAATAAAACTCAAGAAACTTGCTCTGTAGAACTACATAAAATGGTACTTGACATAAAAATTGAATTTTTAGTTCAGTAGGAAATCCTAACCTCCTGTCCTCCTTCCTCCCACCACTGCTTCCATGTCCCTTCTCCAATATTTGCAAGTGAATTTATACTTTTATTAAAAAAAGAAAAAACTACAAATTAATTGTGAACTTGATTGGTAAAGATGAGATCATGGTAGATGTTATCAGAGACATGAGAGTTTTATGGATAATTTTTTTTTTAATAAAAATTACAGTAATTTCAATATATATCTGAGGATGCAAATTCCAGACAACAGTGGGGTTTCTAAGTTTAATACAGGTCATGGGAATTCAGTGCTCTCTTACACCACCTTCAAGAGATTTTTGGGTATGACTGAGCAACAAATATATTCAATCCTTACCTAGAGGACTCTACTCAGAAACAATGAGACCACCTCAGTGAAAAGGTTCCTACGCATTACTCTGGTGCATCAATATGCACTTTTCTTTGCTCGTGTTCTCCCCTGTATCCCTTATTCTCAGCCATGCTGACTTTTAACTTGCACTGTTAGTAAAAAAGCTGAATTGGGAGCATTAGAATCTCCCAACTGATCTTTTTTTAAAATATAAAGTAAAGTTAAAAACCACTTCAACAAAGGGTAAAGCACTCTTAGACGCCACAGACCCTGGCAAAGGTCAGCTTTAAATTAGAAGCCACCGCCATTTGGGGAGGAGGGAGGAGAGCAGTGGGATAAGTCCAAGAAAACTAAAAAGGAACAAAAAAATGGTAAGAAGAAAAAAATGAAGAGAGTAAGTAGTTTAACATTTTCTCTAAAATACACAAAGCCACGTTACATAGAAGATGATGCTTTCTACTGGAAGAGAACACCGTCTACACATATAATGTTCTCTGACCGTGGAAAGGTCACAAAGCATCCAAGGTAGCACCTTCAAATGAAGGCAATGGCAAAGCCATCTCTTTCCCATTAAAATCAGTGAGGTTTAGCATCCTTGCATCTGTCCCTCACGCTGATTGCCCAGTGCTGAGGATCAAAGGATTCAGCTTCAAATATTACAGGAAAGATTTTACCTGAGGAAAAAATAATAAATTGTTCTTACAAATGCCCTTAGATGTAGCTGGCATGTAGTCCACACAAATCCATTAAATATCGCTGCTTTCAGACACAACAGAGGGAGGGAGTTGGGAATTAAACAGCTTTAGCTGTAATAACACTCATTAGGAAATGGGAGGTAAAGCAAGTCTTTAAAATCATAATTTTCCATGGTCTGGATAGTTATGTCAAGAGAAATGCTTGAAAATTATAGTTTACATCCATATTTAGATATCTGATCGGTGAGTTGGCTTCCAGAAGTGGCAAGTTTTCCACCAACTCAAACTGGATTCAAATTTCAATTCTCAGCACTTCTGAAGACTCTTTTCACTTCTTTGAGTGTCTGAATACAGATTTAGTACCTTGTAAGTTCAAGTAATGTTTTAAAATTCAGTTCATATTTATGTACCTTAGGATCTTCCCTGAAAACCAACCACAGTGGATTTTTTTCCTGAAGCCATATTAAAGGCTTAGTAAAGGTTATGAAGTTACAAATATTGCACCATAAGAGGATGTTCTAATTGGCCTGTCCCTCCCTGAGGACATATTTACATAGCAATTTCTCAGAATTAACCCTTACAAATTAACCTCTTACAGGAGTCACAGTAGCCAGATGAAAGATTATGACCACACACATAAGTGAATATGAAAGCTATAAAAGGCAGAGGCTAATTCCTAATAAAAAGTTATAGACTTTTTAGCTTCTCTAACACCTTCTGTCTCAGTGCACTGACCCTTTTTTTATAGATATGGACAACCTCAGCACAATGGTATGATACCATAATTCTGCTTTTACAGGTTGGAATGTAATAGTATCTCCTATGGAGAGATAAACTTACTTCTTCAAGGTCAGTGATAGGTGTTACACCTAGATCGTCTTCCTTCCATGTCTAGATTTTAGTCTGAAAGCTACTTTGGTGCCTGCAAAGGCACTGGAGCAGACATGAGTGTCCCAGAACACAAATCCTGCTTCATTTCTGCTGTTTTTTTCTTCTGCTTGTAAAGGAGGCTTGACATTGGCAGAGAAAGTTCAAATGTTTCCAGTACACAAATGCCCAAACTAAGGGCCAGAACATTTGGGATCAACAAATCTGTGCCAATTTACATGAGCTGTGGATTTGGCACCTGCTGTCTACCACCACAAAAGGTGCATAGATATTCCATGGCACCTCTGATCACTGGACTGATTGCTTAATTGTCATGTTCCTCTCTCTGGTGGGGCCCCTGTGCCAATTAAGGAGACTCGACTGTGTTTTTCAGAAATTATTTTAAAAAATAAAACAAAACCAAAAACTTAGGCAAAACATCTGTGTGCCTCTTATGTGTTTATTTATTCATTACGTTACTCTCTTTGTTAGATACAGTATTTGCTAATGGAAGCAGATAAACCTTTTCATTCCCTTTTTATACGTTCAGTTTGATTTGCAGTCAATAGGGGAATGGCATACTTGGATTGAGAGGGGATATCGGAAGCCAAGGAAACAACTTGCACACAGTTCATTTTATTCCATTGCTTAAAGCAACTCTGTTTGATAAAAGAGCCATTAAATATGGAAAACTGCACACAACATGCTCGGTGCATTGTGCTGAATAAAAGAGGCAACACAGTGGCTCTCACAAAGATCCACGCTGGTTTTTTTCTCTGGCTCCGTTAAAAGAGCAAAAGATCAGCACATTTCAGGATCAATCCAGACAGGAGAGTCAAGCCCAATCATAATTCTAACTACTAATAAACCTGAACTGCCCATACAGTTGCTGATCAGAATTCCTCTCAAATCTGTAGATGTTCAGTCTGGGATTAACCCCAACTTCATACCAAAACCCACAGATAGGTTGATTTAAGATCAAACACTTACGCAAGTAGTGATATTTTCATTGCTGTAATAATATACTGAGGGAGTTCATGCTGAGAAGACTAATTAGTATCCAGTGCCATAAACCTCCAATGAGCACTGAAAACATGAGAGAGCTCAGCAGAAGATGCTCACAAAGAACAGAGAGAGTACAGGGGTTGAGGGAAGGGTGTGGCTGTTTAGCAGAAGTGCACACAGCAAAAAGCTACAAGACAAATGCTGTAGGAGTAGGAGCACGAGGCCACAACAACACTCTCTTACGGGCCATAACACCAGATCATACTCACTGAGCACCAGATTTATGCTCTCCAGGCCTCTGGATCTGTAGCCGTTCCCTGAGCACATGGCTTACATGAATTAATGCATTGTGTGGCAGAACTTTGTTCCACAATGTTACCGAGCTCACATTTAAGACGTAACTTGAAAGGCAGTGACTGGATCATAGAATGTACCATGAAAAGATAACCCGTTCATACCTAATTTGCCCAGCCAGAGCAGTCTGTATTCTTTCATCCTTTCCCTTTATTCACCTCACCTCCTGCTCACACTCCTCCTTTAAAGCACCTCTCATCATCTGGGTCACCAGAAAAAACCATATTCACTATTTGCTTTCTTCTTCAAGGCTTGAATCAAACAGCTAATACTGTAGTTCCTAAGGAAACTTAGGTTCCTTGCCACCAAGAGCCTAGCTTAGAGTAGTTTTACTTTACAGTTAACACACAAGAAAAGTTAACCCTTGAGTAGTATGAACAAGCTGTAGGCCTGCAGTCCAAGCTATGGACAATAGAATTGCTGAGGATTTTTCCAACCTAAAAAATGATTTTTGATTTTTTTGCCATCAACCACTTTTATGCCAATAGTCATTGTACTTTGTTCGTCAAATGGGAGGAAAATTCAAGTTCTCTTAATATTTCATAGACTCTACAGTAAAGGAATTGAGTCAATTTACATCACATTTTGAAGATACTGCTTTTGAAAACTGCTGTCTTCCTTAGGTAATGTTATTTTCACATAAACTCAGCCATATGAGAAGATCTACTAATTTTGTACTTTCTCGCTGTGATCATTTCATTGTAAATATACGTTGTACAGAAGTTACTCTGGATCATTTAATTGAGGTAAATCTGTTAATTCTTATAATCAATCTTAACACAGAAATTGTAGTGTCTTTTTTAAATCCTTACCAAGACTGATGCGGCTGTAAGAGCTTTTGGGAACAGATGGTTGGTTCTTGTCTGTGGTGCTTTACTTTCGCTTTTTTTGTTTTTTTAAAAATTACAGCACATACTGTTAACACTTGACCTGACATATTCCTTTGAATAATTATTCTGGTATCCTTAAAGCAAAGGAAAAAAAAACCTGGGATTTTTATCCCTCTTATTTTCTTAAATTACATTTAGGTTGTTAAGAAATGTCAAACTTGCTTGTAAATAACACTAAGCATGATAGGCTTGGGTGTTTTCCTCCAAAAGCTCTAGTTCTGCCTTCTGTATGTGTTACCTCTTTAGGTGGGTGACTTTGCCAAATAAAGATCTGAACCCATGTGGCACAGAGTAATCTCAGTAACCCTAAGCAATTAAATTCCTTCATGGACTTTCTCAGTGCATCACAGGTCTGGATCCTCAGCTCCCTTTCAGCTGCTACCCAAGTGAGTAATTGATGACACCCCTTGACTGAGGAACAACTACTTAAGCGGGGAAGCATTAAAAGGTAGAAAATACAAAAGTCACTGTTAAACAATGCTGTGAGATGTTTATAACTGCTCTTCCAGCACTGAAGTAACTCGGTGTTACCAGAAGAGAGTCCAGTAAGGCAAAAAAAAAAAGCAAAGGACAATGTCACACACATCTACAGCATTTAACAAACCTCTCCACATACTCCCAGGCAACTGCAAGTATTTCAGTCAGTTACTTTTTCTGCAGACCCTGTGCTCAGATTTTAGAGTGGTATCATTCTCTTTCCTTCCTTTTGGCTGGGAGGATCATAAAACTCTGATTTTAGAGCGTGATGAACTGCTCCTCTAACTCATGGCCAAGCAGAACTGTAGGAACTCACTTGATACGAGCATACCCAGGGAAGGCTCAAACAAAGGTCCATGAAATTTCTTTTGCCCTTCTAGACTTGAAGAGAATAAACATTACTGTTTATTATATAAATATATATATTATACATATAAATCATCTTACCTATCTCTTCAAATGCAGCTTTCAGGGGTGTGGCAAGAGGTGATTTATTGACAAGTAATACAAAAAATTAGAAGCTAATGGAAAAAGAAGATCATGAAATGAATAGATAATGACAAAATGGGTCTATGCAGCTGAAATGTATCGTCACCTTTTGAGGTTCACCCAGGTTTGAGATCATTCTGAGATTTCGTCCTTGTAGTTACATAGCAACATATCAAAAGATAGTGAACACTGCTCCTATCCAAGAAGTTCTGACATCAGTCTCTTAGCTTTCAAGAAGAAAAAACAAAACAGGCTCTAAATTATCAACTTCTCCTAAACTTACATTCTCAGCTAAGATAAGAGTTTCCAAAAACAAGCTTGAAAATCTAAGCATCCTCTCTTTTGAGATTACCAATTTAAATAGTGTGTGCATGCCAGAGGCAATTGTCTTTTTTCTGTAAGGATCTACAGTACTTGTCATTACTTATAGTGCAGAGTTAATACTTACTATTTTCTGTCACTTCAGCACGATCGTCTTAACTGAAATTGTAAATATTTTGAATCAATGTAAAATTAATGCATCTTTGCTATATTTTACTTGTATGTCTGTGAGTATATGTGCATATAAACATATTCCCATATGCACAAAAACGTTAACAGAGAATTAAGGTTGCCTACATTCATTTCTTAAGTCTAACCCACATAAGAAGTGCAGCGCTAGGCAGTCTCATGTTAACTGGAAATCTGGATCTACAGCCTTCAAGGATTATTAATAATAAAGTTGAGATGAGCAACCAGAGTCATCTCAGAACATGTCTTTTAGCATGTAAACATCTAGACTCATTCTCCCCCACGAAAAAAAAGTATTTTGTAGTTTTCATCAACCCACTGTCTTGGATAGAGTTCTAGGGGGGCTGGAGGAAGACTGTCCCTTCACTGGAAGTGCAGGCTGTGGTGTGCATCCAGTTCAACGTGTGCTATTCCAGCAAACTGTCTCCATCCACCCACAAGACCCCACTCTCAGTGATTCAGTCAACTCCTTGCAATAATATTCAGACACACCATCTTAATTTTTGCCTCAGCTACATTAATATCTGTTACCAACCCAGGCTTTAGAAAAATACAGAGCTGATTTATACTTTAGTAGAGAAATTAAAGATCAAAAAGATTTATTAGGGTTACTCTACCCTCCCCCCTACCAGTGCATAATCATTCCCCACCGTATATTTTTTATGGTAATGAGACACTCAGGGCTCAGTCCTACAGAATGTTAAGTGTTCTGGCCCAGTCCAGCAGAGCGATTAGGTGTGTAAATGCCTGAGCAATCCCTCAAAAGTTGGCTATGAGCAGGTGAACCATCCTCTTTATTTAAACACGTGCTGAATTATTTTCCAGAGGTTCAGCATCCCGTGGAACAGACCTAAAGCTTTGTTTATGCCACCTCTGTTTCTCTAAAGTGTCCCACTGCTATCATTACAGCAATGACATTAGCAGCAAGCCAAGGTGTTGGCCCCCTGCTTTTAGGAGCAGCTGATGCTGATTTCCACTTAACAAGTTTTGCTTAACATTGTGGTACTGCTTAAAGAGTGATCACCTTTGAGCCAAGTCAGTTTGACCAGAACTCCAAGGCACTTCATCAAACACTTGAAATAAGAAACACCCATCCAAAGCACAACTCGTACTTAATCCAGTGATATGCTCTGGGTAAATTACACTGGCAGCACAGCACAGTGCTGCAAAAGGGGGCTGCCCTTCCAACTCCCCCTTCCCACCAGGAAGTGAGAGCAGCAGATGCAAGAGTAGCCCAGTTCCAGGAGGGAAGACAACCATCTCTTCACCGAACACCACAGGCACGCACACCCTCGTCCTTCTTTATCTTCCTTCTCTCCCCTTTCTCCCTTGTTTTCCTCCATGGCTTGATACAATAAGAACCTACACAAAGCCCTGTGCATCATTCAGTTTTATAAAGTTCTATGCTCTCCAGTCTTGGGTGTGTGTGTTGGTAGAACAGGACTGAATCAATATGTCAAAAGTGATTTAAACATATGCTTAAATGTCAAAATGTATTTAAATGCTTTTAGATTATTTATATTATAGACACAGAGGAAACATATTCTAACCCAACAAGAACCTTCTAATATTTTAAATAAACACACGAAACATATGGCTGTCTCTCTGCAGATGCGCATGAAGTTTTTAATCTTTAATTTTTATTCCAAACGCATTAATGTTTTTTACTTCAAAACGACCTGGGTAAACTGTGAAATTTGCTTAAGCTATTAAGAGTAAATCTGTCACACTGACAATTTCAAGCAGTGTCCTTATTGCTAAAAGGGCATATACTGTAAGTTACAGGCTTAATGGCTGTTGCTTTTTGCCGTGATGTGCGCAAGTCCTTTAACTTCCCATTTATTTATTTCCTGATAAGCAATCAATGTACAAAAATAGAAAAGCCAAATGGATTAAGAGACTGGTTCTATCCTGATCTCAGTCTACCAAAAAGGGGTTGTTGCCATGAGTTGAATCAAATCTACTCTTGGAGGATTTTATCACAGAAGATTGAGCAGATCGGTATGAAACAGCACCAGAAAAAGTATGGCTCATCTTATTCCTGAAGGTTAGAGGTCCCACATTCTGCTTAAGTCATTGACATGGACATATGCAGGGCACTGGAAATTTATGTGCATCTTCTGTGCTACACAAACATTTGGCTGCCTAGCCCTCTAGCTCTGGCCTAAAACCCCGCCCTTTTGACATTCACACGTCAGCTTTCCTTTATCTGCGAAAACAACATAACTACTCATGAACATAAAGGCAAGTGCATGTCTGAGTGTTTGCAGGAGAGCTTTACCCACGTGGACTTGCCTACAATTGACTTTAACAGGTCACCAAATAAATATGACACTTTCCTTCTCCAGCTATTACACGAAATCACATTAGTGAAAATAGAAAATATAATCCTGTTAACCACAAGACACAGTGAACTGTGAGGTTTCAGAATTCTCTCTTCATCTAAGAAAATAGACACTTTTCTCCCCTCATATTCTAATTGTAACACGAGAGGAGTTTCCCAGCCCTTGTCAGCAACCTTGCATCAAGGGAACAAACAGAAGTCCTGTGCCTCCAAAAGCAGTTCATTCTTAAAGACTACTCTACAGTAGAACCCATAGGAATTACAGAGAAGTACTCAAAAAGAGCACTGAAAGTGGGAACTTTTTTAGAGAAAGCGAGGGATTAGGAGTCTATCAAGTACAAACCAGGCAAACTTAGACAAAGACCAGGAAAAGATTCCTAACAATGAAGTGTACTGGAGTGTCAGGAGGCGGAGGCGTGGATGAGCTAATCAGCTGTGTCACTTAAAGCTGCACAAAACAAAGTACTTGTGGTGCACTGGCCAGAATAATTCTGCATTATCACAGGGAGGGTTAAACAACTGTTGACCCAACAGCTCTCCACGCTATTTCTCCGATTCTAAACATCACATGTTCTGTAGGTGGAGAGGGAAGGGTCACTGCTGCAGGAAAAATTTAACATGTGCCATGAAGTGTCAGATGTTACTGTACATACTATACACAACTCAAAATCCTGTGAGGAAAATGAAAGCAGGGCAAATTTGTGGGTGACTTCTAGTTTTACATGTCACACCAAACATAATGGGTTTTTACTCAAATAAGTGTTTTGTTTGAAAGTAGTGGCTAGTGGCATGATTTAGTTCTCTATGAAGGCACAAATAAAGAAAGTCACGTTCTCAAAAGGCAGACTTTGTAAGCCTCATCAGGCTTCATAAAGATGCCTTTTATAAAACGGAAAGGGTTTCAAAAGATAATGCAGAGGGGGTGAAATCATTAATAAATTACAAGGAAGAGAGAGAACCAAAACATGAGACTAAAGAAGAGTTATAAAGGAAACCTGATCACGATGAGTGTAGAGCCTGTCAGAGACAGGCAGCTGATAGGGGGAACTGCAGCCAGACGGGAGCGTTGCACAGGCACTATCCCCTGCCCGCTGCACTGCCTTGCAGAGACAGACATCCTCTGTTACTGGTTTGGCTGGCTGCTGGGGCCATTGATAACCACATGAAACCTGGGAAGTTAAGGCGAGTTGAGTGCTTTCAGGACGGCTCGTAGTGGGATGGAGTCAGGCTGTCTGTCCATTACAATCTGCGGCGTGAGCACCCAGGGTTTAATCTAAACAAGGGACTTATGACTGCAAGTATATCACTGTATTGGCGTATCATATTGACTTTCTGATAATGTTCTAAGCCAGTCGGGTAAGAAAGAGAAAGTGCCACTGGGTACAAATTGTGGCATCAATTCTCTGCCAGACTGATCAATTGAATTTATATATTACCTCCAGCTACGTACTTAAAATCTATAGTTTCACTCCCTCCAGTGCACAGCTCACAGTTTAAGTAATTGCAAATACAAATGAATTTTAAAAGGATTTAGCAGGCTTTAAATTAAAAATGTGTGAACATTGTTATTTTAAGCACTCTAAATTATTTACTAATATAACCCAGCTGATTCACTTTTCTCTTCTTTTTGTCTTAGCTTGATTTTTTTGATCCCTGAAGCCTCAGCGGAGCTTAACATACCTCCAATAAACTGCAAACAGCAAAATAATTCTCTATTTTACTCAACTGAAAGAAATCTTCAAATTCAGCCTACAGAATAACAGGCTGTAAAATGTCAGCAATACAAGGACTTGTTAAATCCTGCATTAGAAACGGGCAAGTAGTCAAGAGACGTAAACCTGCAGTTGACATAAAGTATGAATCCAAGCTCAAAAAGTTAAGAAAGTGTTTATGGGGATCTGTTTTACACATGACGATGCAATATGACGATGCAATAAGGTGACAGGGCTACAAAAAACACTTAGCACAATACCTGGAAGGACTCTGGTTATAAGACATAATTGCTGAGTCTCATTTACTGTAGTCAAACATTGCAGCTGTTTTCTGTTTTAACCACATCTTTTGGGTTAATCTATAAAATTCTTGAGTTACAAGATAAACATCAAATCAAAATAATAAATTAGGTCATTTGAACTTGGGCTAAAATGATGAGCATCCACTTGCATTTTTCCATATTTTCTGACTTCAGTCTATTAATTGTAAAAATTATTCATAAGCTTCTTCAGAGGCAACAAGTGCGAGATTTGATGCAGTAAAAAGCACCTGCATACGGAAATAATGATGTGTGACTTCAGTTTGCCTACTTGCAGAGCCAGGTCCAGTGCTGCATCATGGTTTTGCCTCCCTTACATGCCACTGCTGATATATGAACTACAGAATTTGGTAAGAATAATCTGTAAAAAACCAGATAATTCATCTGCAATATTAAGTTCCCAGTTTACAAAGGTATTGTTTATTCTTTGAACAGAAAAATATGATAAAATTCTGTTTTTCATCTTGCTGGGAAAAGGTATAGGTAACTCTATATGTTTGTCATTGCCATTTTTTTTATTTAATTTGTTGAGTAGAGAAAGAAACAGAAGCTAATGCGTAAGGATTATAGCACAGTACATAAAAATATAATATTGAGAATTTGAAAATAATTGAAGAAAGGCTATTATTGTTTTGAAGGAAATAAAGTTATATTCTCATTATTGGGATAAATATACAATCACAAAATAAATGTTTGTCCTCATTACTATTGCTTTTTTATTGTTAAAGTCATGATATGAAGTAATTTGAGATTACTTTCTTCCCAAATTATGCTGCAGTCTTTATTCAGGTATATCATCAGAGTCAAGAGTAGTGTAACTGGACCCTGTCAAGATTACTTTTACAGTCAGAATCAGTCCTGTTTTAAGACTTCTCTAACTGTGGTTTGTTTATTTTTTAAAAGTCTGAAGTAGGGGGGATTTGCTTTCCTACTAATGTATATTCTCAGGAAGAAGAAATCTTCCCACAAGTCCAGATTTAATTTAATACAGAAAATAATTCTTCCCAGCACTGATTTCCCAAACTCATCTAAATCACTATAGAGAGGACTTTGTTAGACTTCAGTAACAGTTAGCACATTCAGATATCCCATAAAATATGGGATGGTCATAATTTCAGCTCGAGGAATTGAAGCCTTACCAAAAACATATGCAATACATACAATACACAGTGTTACATTTTCCCGCAAAATTCCCATTTACTTTGAACGTGGACAGTGGATCTGGTGCTGAAAGACAAGGAAATCCTATTGCCTTACCAATGTTCCCATACTCTACCATCTATCACTATCGCACAAAGTTTAGAGAGGCTGCTTTTTCTGCTTACTGTCATCAGCTTTCTGTCTTTGTTCTGCTCTCCAGGTCTCTCTTGGACTAAGTCCTAAGGAGAAGTAAAGGGAGTAGAAATACTCAGAATCTGCAAGACTGGCAGGAGAGTTAAGTGAATGCTTTTTAGGGCTCGAAACCTCAAGTTTAGGGTTTGCTCTTGCTTTCTTGAGTGATTCCACCATACGTGAGGAATACCTTTAAGGTTAATGGGATTCTGAAATCAATAAAAATGACTTACTAATGGTTCAGGGAAGTTTTTGTACTACAGGGTGTGAATTTACAAGGTTATTAGCTATTCTGCAACAGCTCTCCCTTTCCACAGTGAGGTACCACTTTCAAACTGTAGAGGTACCTACATGAAGACTGAGAACAGGAAAATGCTGTGGCGTGCCTGCCTGCTCTGGATTTTCACCCCAGCCTAACTACGACTCACAGGGTTCCCACTGGGCACAAGTTAAAGTATGTGAGATCAGTGCTGCAAATCGTGGGATAATTTCTCACGGTTTCTAATAAGATGTCACATACAGAAACATCTGTGTAAATTTAAATAAATATTGATTCAAATAATTGGGACAGTTAATTTAAAAGATTTTACTGAAAGAATGAGTTTCAGGGTGTTGGGGTTTCAGGGGTTTTTTTCCCAATACTCTGACTTGGAGTAACGTGTCATTTTTTTCCTACTAATGCTCCTTGATATTAAGGAGACTTCAACTTGACCATGGTTCTTGAAAAGAGTGCCTTCTTAGGTATCTTGTTCCCCCTGACTGAATTCCACCCTTATAGTAAAACATACTATAGGTTAAAAGTGGTGACTTCATATGGTTAACCTGCTGATATGGAAACAATTCACCACGCTTTAGAGACTTTAAAATTCTCCTCCTTCTTTACCACAAGAATCATATCAGCACTGCTCCTTCAGACATAAAATAATTCATCTGCGTTTTCCTTACAACAAAGAATTTGTTCAGAGGAAATCCTGAGGAAGCAGCCTGATCTGTCGGGTATTAAAGACTTGTTTGACAAAACAAATTTGCAATAAACACTCAGAAAACAGGAGCCATGCCAGTTAGAATGATAGAAAATCATGTCGAAGAGATAAATGGATCGTTAAAGAGAAGGTACTTGAATTTTCATTACAGATCGCTACATGATACCAAAGGTTTCTGAACTTGTCTGGCTTGTTGATCTTGTGTGCTCCTCCTACCTCTAACTGTTATGCCTAATATCCATATTTTCGCATACCTTTTGAAATCTACACATTTCATTTCATCTTCTGAAGGTATCATTAAAAACTCTCTGTAACCGTCAGAATTCATGAATTTTGATATGAGTTGGCCTGAACAGTATAAAAAACTGTTTAGTGAGTAATAATTTGAACATCATACCTAATGATTCAGAACCTGCATGACATAAGTGATGGTATTTTGGTGAACATATGGACTTTAACTAGGGCTTGGCAGCACAGGACCCTTGTTTAGCTCAGCATGCTGGGATGCTGAGGAAACTAAATCAGAGGGATGACTGAATTATTAGTTAGGATTTTTCCCTTTCTGTAGGCTTACAAGTGAAATGATATTGGAAGCCAAGAGACCTAGCTATAAACAGGAAGTATCTTTCCATTTCTCAGTTCCTTTAGTGCCGTAAAATTGGAAGAACAATTTTTGCTATGCACTTAGTTCCTTCAGTACAACACAGGTTTAAACACTCAGGACCCAGCTGTCATTAACTACCAGGCACCATAAACGCTGTCCAAACAAGTGCAATTAACATTAATTCCCTGGTGTTTCAGATTCAAGGTAAAACAGAGATTCATTCTTAAGTGTAGAACTGGCACTACCTCGTCTTACACGAAAGGACAAGGCAGACCATCACCTATGTATATATCAAGAAAGCCTTTTTCTTTCTAGTGAGTTTGCATTTCTAGTGAGTGGGTTTAAGTTGCATCAACATTTATATTGGCAGAGATGTCTCAACTTAATTAAGACGAAATTTTCATGCAAATCAGTATCTTTTGTCATCAGTATGAAAGCAATAGGGTAAAACAGCTATATTCTGAAGTTGTTACTGGAAATTTTCCTGCCTAGAAGGGACCCTGTCTCCCTGCCTGTTAACCCCGAGCTCACGGCTCAACGTAGGAAACAGAACAAATTATCACAAGGTAATAGGAAACAAATTGATTCCATAGACCAAAGCAAGCTGTCGTCTCCAGACACTCTCTTCTTACTATTTCCAGCTTTTAAAAGGGGTAGTCCTACTTTTATCCAGTCAGTTCTTTTCTTTTTACCTCTCTGTATCAGCCTGTGACAGAGATAAAACAGAGAAAGAACAGCAGAAAAAAATTATTTATCGGTAAATCTGGGAGGTACAACTTTGCTTTTGAACCTTCTATGTAAAAACCTAAATGAATTTCAAAATCAGCCAGAGGAACATTACATGTATCATCAAAATCACATTAGATCAAAACACATTCAATTTTCCTCTCCTTTCTGGGAAAGAGAAGATTTTTTTTTTCTGAGTACAGCTACCTTAAATTGTGTGAGAAGCTACAGCAAATCAACAACACTATCAGTAGAACCAAAAATATCCTATTTGATAGCAGTTGATCTTCAGATAAAATATTGACATTATAGCAAATAACAACATACAACCAACAGGGGATAGGAGAACTGGGAACATAAAAGCATTAGTCTTTGATTAACACATAAACTTTCTTTTCTCACTAGCACTGGGTTTTAGACCTTTGACTGAGAGAAATGTAGGTGATGAGGACTGAGGCGTGTGTGGGAGTCCGAGCTGGGCAGAAAATGTCTTTGCATAGCAGTGCTTCTACTGTCAGATCCAGGAGTTTATTATCATGTTTAAATCTCTGTCTGGGAAAGGGGGAAGTGCCAAGAAGGCATGGGAGGCAGAGGAGAACCCTTAACTACTGGCAACTTCTAGAAAATAATGATGTAATGATACTATACACAGTGGAACGTATGTTGCACTGGGAAAAAAATAGGCATTATTAAGGTCTCAGATAAATTATAACTCAGAAAATTAACTTACTGTCCCCATAATTTTCTAAGCATCTTTATAGTCCATAAAAGTGCTGTTTAATGATTAAATTCAAAATCACTATTTTCTGTTAATGTTTTAGAGCAGAAATGTCTGCCTCAAGATGGTGTAAGACAGTTCCTATGTATACCCAAACTATAGCCAAATTTGTGACTGCTGTCAGTGACAGTGGTATGATTTCCACTGGGCTTGCTCCTCTTCTAAACACATCTTGCACTGCAGCAGCCACTTCAAGTCTGAAAGACAGGTCTGGCATCATCACTGGGATATTTACTTCTATTGAAAAGTAGAGACTTGATAAGAGCCTTTAAAAAATGAGACATAAAAAAGGAAAAGGCCCTAATACAAAAATAAAGATGACAAAGAAGTTAGCTTCGCTATAACTTTGCTCTAGAGCAATTTTATACTTCATCAGCTTCAGGTAGACCACCTGCACAATGACAAGTAGGTGAAGCTGGTCTTGGAAGTGTCTTAACTAGCAGAAAAAAAAAAAAAAATCTGTTGTTGTTGCTTAGCACATTCGTGTACTTTCCAGCTATAGATCCCAAAGTGTTTATAAAGCTCCAGAAATATAATTATCTCCATTTCATAGCCAAGGAAATTGAAAGGCAAAATTAAGTAGTTTGCTGAGGGCCACGCAGTGAATCATTTGAAGAGCCCAATTGTTACTGTAAATCTCCACACCTAGGCAATGATTATGCTGCTGTGACTCAGACAAGATATTATTCTAGAACATCAATTGCTGCTGCATAACCAGTGTCGTACACTGACTCCTACACATCCTTCATTGTGTTCAGAGGCCTGCTGGACTTTTGAACTTGTCCCCATTTTGCTCTGCAAGAAAGTAGGTGCTCTTCAGAATTCCCCCAAAAATTTATTTTGAAGGGGCATCCAGCCTTCCAGAGCTGGAAGTTTTTTTTTTCCTGGAAGAGTTAAAAGCACCTTTTAAGAGTCTAACTTAATTTTGCCAGCTAACTGGCATCCATGCTCTGCAAAACAATCCCACAAATGTGGTTTTGAGGGGTAACTTTCTTTAGCCACCCACAGTGGAACAGAGATACAAGTCTGGGAGGTCCCACCAAACCTGCAGTGACATCAGTATTCTGAAGCACAGAAGAATGTTGTGATTTCCTGATGGCTACAGAGTAAACAATTTTGGAAAAATAAATGGAACTCATTTGAGTTGTGGGTTGGTCCATCATTTGTGAATGTGTGCTTTAAGGTGTACTGCTGCTGGTGCAGCTGTGTACTGTTTCACAAGAAGATGGGAACAATTTTTGTCTAAAATTCAGGCCAAATAGAAACTATAATAAGTATGACACCAAATAAGCTACACTGTTTTCAATGTGATGAACATTTATGAACTCAGGTCTATTGCTGCCCTTTTCCTCAGAGCTGCCAACCTGGCTGGAGAAGAATATGAAGGTCAGGAAAGCTTGTTTAAAGAGAGATGACTCCCTGATGATGCTGAAAATGTGATCTGCTGTTAACCACAAAAATTGGTCTGGCACTCCTCCAACTTCAGTTTTTCATTCGTGTGACTCAGGTAGGCTTGGTTAAACAGTGGGTGGGCACTTCTGAAATCTGTCCATTGTCACAGGTTTTGATAACATCTGAACACTTGCTGTACATACAGACATCTTAAGAATTTTGTAGAGGGTGCTGTGTTTGCTATAAGGTTTTATGAGTCTTCTGCTAATAGGAGCATCTACCTACATGAAGTACCTTCCATGCTAGGAAACTGTATTCTGCCACAGAACTGCTGCATTTTAGTAGTCAAATCAGGGCCCTTTGAAAGCACTGCAAAATATTGCTCCAGGGATTTGCTAAACTGAAACCCAAATATTTTTGCTGCGTTATTATTCCACAAATAATTTTCAAAAATGTTTTCACTACTTTCTTTTTTCTTTTCACAGCTTTATAAACTTCCAGACCAGGAAAAAAAGTGACTGTCATAGTCAAGCTTGACCATTGGTATACATAGGGAATAGATTTTTTTTTTCTGTAAGGACTCTCAGAGAGGTATCTGATCTCATTTTAAACCTATGGCCACTCTATTTCCTGCAGCAGAAGGTTCTAATACGTAATTATAGAAAACTATATTTTTTGCAAGGTAGAATTTGTTAAACACATCTGAAAAGAGGAAAAATAGAGCCTGGTCTGTCAGGTCTCCTCTACAACTTTTCACACAAATACATACACAGACCTATAAGGTACAACACACCCTAAGGTCATTTGCCAGTGTCTAGAGCAATGCAGTATTTATTTTCATACTCTTCCTAAAGGGCAGGCCCAAAAGGTGGACACAGTCTTTCCAGTGTGGAGCGTAGAATTGAGGCTCAGCTCCCTCTTCCTGGCTTTAAGCTTCCTTTTACCCACCAAAGGTTGCATTGCAGTGAGAGCTCATTCTGTGGTAATAATATCTGAGAACCCTTCCAAGCCCTTTTCTGAGTCACTGTTTTCAGAGATAGTCTCCCTAATTCTTCTTCCTAAATGTTCTACTTTGCTTTTGGCTGCATTTAAAGATATTTTGCTGGTTCTTGGCTGTTAACCAGGCAATTCAAATCAGTTTATAAAATTAGATCATCATTCTCATAATAAAGAACATCAACATCACCACGTTTGCCTAAGGAATACTCTAAGGTATAAATAAAAGGTTTTATGTTTGTTCAGTAAGACTTGTTTTGTGTCACATGGTGGGGAGAGGTTTTTCCACTAGTTTCCCAAAACAGGAAAATTAGGTGCCTGCAAGACAGCAGAGCAGGGTTGATACCTCCATTTTCTACATTTTGGTAAACCAGCTAAATTTAGCATCCTAGTTAGCTCCTTTGAGACTTTTTGGTCTAAAATAATCTAAGGCTGTTGATATGAATATGTTTCATTTCAGCAGTTGCTGCCTTACCTCTTTCTTTGTTACAGATGGCAAACTTTCATTTCCATCCACAACATCATATGGGATGGATACATCCTCCTGTTTCATTCCAAGTGCAGAACAGAAATATTTATTAAACATTTCTGCCTTATCTGCGTCATTATTTATGATTTCCACCATCTGCATATTCAGTGGAACTATATCTGACCTAAGATTCTTTTTGATGCTAAAATGTTTTCAAATTGCCTTCTTGTTGTTTTTAACCATATTGGCCATTGATGTTTAACAGAGTTGTTAATTTCTTTTATCACTTACTTATAAGTCTCAATACATAACTCATGCCTAATTTTTACATTCTTGATACACCACTATTTTCTGGTTTTGCAGTACTTTTTTGTGATTTAATCAGGACATTTTGATTACCGTACATTTCTGCGTGCTATTTTATGTCCTTGAACAATTCCCAGTATTCATTAATACTTACTAATTAAAATTTACATTCCTGTTCAGTTATGCTAATGGATTCAGGCTTGGATAAACTGGCCCCTTAAAACGTCTAAATACAACTATTTGGTGTCATATGCAGTTCATACTTATAAAGTAAATATAGCCATGTTGTTTAACAGTTCTTCCTGTTTGATGGTCACTGGTGGGCAATATTTATCTCTTTTCCCATCAAAATTATCTTCAGTTTTGAGCTTCCTCGTGCAAGATGAATCTCCACACTCTGAGATTATCTGCTACTATTTTTGGAAGATCTAGGGAATTCTGGTGTTGGGAAAACAAAATCTTAGAAAATATTCCTCAGTTTAAGCATTACTACGATAGATTTTTGTTCTCCCCACACTGAATAAAAAATAGTGAGAGAGCAGCTCTTCATGCTGTGGTTGTTTTTTTTTTTCCCTGTAACGTACACAGAAATCTTTAATTATCTTTTGACTCAGAAGTACCAAGTTCCTGCTACTAGATTATTTTTGACTCTTCAACATGCAATGTTTATTTGATGCAGCATTCCATCTCCAGTCCCTCTTCCTTATTAAGAGGGCTAAAAAATTTGATCAATATCCATGAGACTCCAGCGCTATGACACCTTACCAAGTTTCAGAAATACTAACTGTGTGACATTTCTTCACATATATGAATACTGCCTCTGCTCACCTATTAACAAGGTGCTTGAAAGTTCATTTAGCAGTTCTTTTACAATCTGATATGTCCCTTATCACTTAGCTTTGTTGCATGTCTGGTGTGCTAGTTGTAATTCACACACACAGAGTACACATTTGCTAGATTTTTTTTTATATTATTACTCAAATCCACGCTTAATTTAAGGCCCTTCTGGCAGTTTCTCATTGACTGGGATGGCTTTTGCTGAGATGGTCAACAGGATCAGATTTTCCCACCTCTCATGTAAGAAATCATCAACAGCCTGTCAGATGACACCTGACAAGGTACTAGTACCAGCCTACATCCTGCTAGCTTGAATCTCACCAAGGTTTGACTTCAAATACTTCAGCTTTGATCTAGAAAACCAGAAAACTGCCAGTTGTCCTTCTATGCCCTTGAAATGTCTGGCAGGCTCTTTGCAATATGTTGTCAAGAAATACTGCATTTCACTGTCCTGCAAAGGATGCTTTCATGGGCTTTTTCCAGATTCTCCTGGTCTGAACTATGTTCAGTCCTCTATATGAATGTTAAAAAACTGACTAAAGTTAGTCAAGCAGCGTGGAGGAATAAAACCACATCATTTACAGCAGGTCATTGTTTAGCAGGTAAAATGACCAGTTATAAACAGATAATGTATGTCATAATTGCCGTGTGAAACAGCTTGCAGGCAATTTGTAGACTAAAATGCTTTGCCTAAACTATTAATCAAATAACTTCAACTGATGAACAAAAGAACTTAACTCCGCACTTGAATAATTTGCAAATAAGGAAAAAGAAATAGATTTGTCAAATTAATTATTCATTATAAGTAGTTCAACCAGACCTATCCCTTTTTATCATTTACATTGGTTTTAAATTCTTAAAGTGGTTTGGGAACCCTAAAGAGTAAAATCTGCTATAAATGCTTAATGCAATGATCATTTATATATGGCACTGTAAACGTACAAACACACTTTACATAGCATTGAATTAGGCAGTGGAGACCGTAAGAGTGGTTACAATAGCTCTAACTCTCAAAAAAGAGGTAAAAGCCTGGTATTCTGATATTTTTCAGGCTGCCTGAAGAATGAACTGGATACCTGCAGTTTGAAGATCACTGCTGCAATTGACCCTCTCGGCAGCTTAAGGAGCCACTGGCACGGTGTCTCTACCAGGGCAAGCAGCCAACACTGGCAGGGAGGCAATGGGCAGAGTCCTCAGGCTTCAGCAGGGGCCTGATTTCTAGAAATGCTTATCTGCAGCTCAGTGCTGAATGTCTTTGGTGGTTTGTTTGGTTTGGTTTTAGTGCGGTTAACTTCAGGAACTTTACGAGTTATGATCCCGTCTAGTAACACTCGGCTTGCAAGGACAAACGGGTTCACAGAGGTGGTTGTGAACACATTGCTTAGCACAATTGGAGGTGGGACTTGTTTTTTCCTAAAATATCACTGCCTTCTGAGAACTGGAATAATATCATCAAACACATGGGAATAGCTCGGGTTCTGGCATCCTTGTCCACAGTATACAGCATCAACTCCATGGGTAGTCCTACTGAAAACATGCAAAATCTTGCATTTCAGATATTAATAAAATCAAAACTAGTTAAATTTAGAAGATTAAAGGGGTTTACAGCGATCAATAACAAATATTATTTTTAAATCTGACAATGACTTAAATGACAAAAACAACCTAATACCATTTTCTTTTTCGGGTGGTTGGGAGTGTGTTGTTGTTTGCTTGAATTTTTTTTTTTTTTTAAATAGTGCTGGCATTTAACAGAGAGGCTCTGATTTTAAATCTGAGTGAATCTGACATAGAAACACACAGAAGAAATAAATATAAAGTACTATGAGGTCATGTTTACAATCATTTTTTTAAGCTCTTTCTGAATTAAGCATGCCACATTTCTACATCAGTTGTGTTATACTGGGTAAGCAATGCACTATTCAAATGATTTTTAATGACCAAAGCCCCTATATTTTAGGGTTGAGCACCTGTTATCTATTCAGACAGTGAGTAGTCAAGTCAGTATTTGGGCGAATAATTTGCAAATTCAATGCATAGAAAATTTGGTACCACTGCTAAGGTTAATTCAATTTCCTGGGAGGTTTTGTAGCCAAATGGAATCAAAATGTCCTCACACATTACTTCACACCCACCTACTTCTCACAGAAACCAGTGTTGGACAGTACTGAGAGTCTAAAGCTAACATGGGATGAAACACGAGCCATGAATAAAGCAGGAAAAAAGAAAAGTGCTTTAGACGTTTGTCTACAAAATGCAGTTTTCAGCTCAGTACAGCAGAAACAAAGTGGTTAAAAAATCAACAAAGGAACCATAAGAAAAGCTACCACTGTTTGGATTTATTCATTATTACAACAGCAGCTCGTAATCCAGTTTCACAAAGAGAATAGTGCAAAATCCTACACATGGTATTGGATAGGAAGATTTCAAAAGTCTTTAAAACAGGAGGAAACACCTTTCATCCTCAAATATTTTATCTGCAGCATATGGCTTCATGTGTTTGCTGTTGTTTCTTTTAAGACTAATGCACACCTGAAGCTTTCCCACTTCTAGTTACAGAACTCTCTGATGTCTGTAATGGTCTGGTACCAGAGTAACTAACCTGGTAGGCTGGATTGCTAAAGGGAGATAAGTAAACCATGAAATAACTCACTAGTATCTAGCAGCGCTCGGTATTCAAAAGCCTAATAGGGAGTCAGGGGCTGCTTGTGTGTGTGGTCTCTGCTATTTGGTCTCCTAGTTTGGCTGTAGCAAATGGGATTAATCTGGATGACTGTAGTAGGAAAGTGTGCTTACACTCCTACATTTATGCTAGATTAAAAAAGTATTAGAGTACACTGCAGCAGAGCCCAGTGGAAGTTGTTCAGTGTCCTTCAGATGAGACCCTGAGATTTTACCATTTGCTGGTTTTAAAGTTCATTAACATCAAAATTGAGCTGTAGCATAGCAGAAGGAACCGAGAACTAAAAGTTACCCTCTTCTCCCCCCTGTTATACAGGAAGCTAGCAGGAGATTCAGGAGCAAAAACTAAGCCTCAACTCCAGGGCTGGACTGGAAGACCAGAACACTTCCACCCTTTGTACCTGCGCCAGTGTCTCTCTAACAACTCCTGACAGCAAAACTGGGGAATGAGAGAGTGGGCAGGAGAAGGGAGGAATGCTTTGTATCTCACCGCCAGTTCTGCAACCTCACTAACTAGAAAAGTCCTGTTCTTTAACAGGTTACCTAGACTTTCTCAAACACTACATTTCCCGACTTTTCATTTGTGTTCTTGCTCTAAGAAACATCCCTAGAACAGATTTTCACATGATAGACTGTTACCAATGGTTAAAAGCTATGTCATCACTGACTTTACGTACAACATCATTATTCACAGCTAACTGACCCCTGGATATGAAAAATTCTTCTGTCCCAATAGAAAAATGAGATTACAGCATTTAATCCAGAAATTAGGCCCAGCCTATTGATGCCTCATCACGGTTAATACAGCATTTGATTTCAACAGGTTAAAGAATTAATGAGTCCCATATATGCTTCCTATGTACACTCTAAACTTTTAAAGTTATGGGGTTTTAGGTCAATTTACTAGGTCGGGAAAAATAAAATACAATTAATTGTTGTGACCACTGTTCTAGGTGAAACCTGTATCCCTCTGATGAGGCTGAATACATGACAAAAGTGTCTGCACATTGTCTGCTGGCTCCCAAAGTGGCCAGACCCATTTTCAGCTCCTCTGAAATTATGCCTCTGTTTTTACTTAAAGTTTCATAAGGAAAAATCACCTGGGTGCTTTGTGATTCTTTACCAAAGGGCATCAAAGATTGTTCTGTGTGTTTCTCAAAGCCTGCACAAAACTTTCAGTCCTTCTGGTGCATGTTAAGACATACTCCCGGCAGCTTTTCTTTACTGGTCAATCATACAAACAGATCCAAATTGCACATACACAAATCAGCTGCACAAGAAAGGAGAGACATGTCCTGTTTGAGACCATATTTTAACACTCTCTACGCTCCTTACTGCAAGACAGTTAGTGGCAGAATCACGAGGCACTACTGTTATATCTGTTAGAAGTATCTTATAATACTCAAAGATTTCTTCTCAAAAGTGTAAAAAACCTTAAAAATAACAATAGTATCATCTCACTAAGTGAACAGAACATCTGAGAAACTTTCTTGGACAATATAATTTGGATGTTTTCAACATCGCTTATTTTATTTCACAACAAACTTACATTTTATCACATGATTGCTTTCCCAATTATAGTGCAAAATAAAAGGCATCATCAAATAGTTTAATAGGTGCAGAGGAAAATGTAGTTTTGTACATCAAATGATGCAGAAAATAACGTGACAACAACAACAAAAAAAAAAAATCTGTGTTGGGATAGAAAATTATTGCTATGGAGTTGTTTGTCCTATATCTCCTCAACAGAGGAAAGGGACAGAGACCCCCCAGGTTTGATTATTATTTTTCTGATAAAGTGTACACTGGGATAAAGGGAAGATTTCCTCTTCCAAGTAGGGTCTGCAGTCCTTCCGGTGAGTTTGTAATCTCAACAGTTGAAAGACAAATCGCGTTTATCCATAAAAACAGAAGTCCCTGCTTAGGCTGCAGGGTAGGAGATTTAGGCAGAGACACTGACAGTTTTTCTTTAGAAAACTGTTTGTATTTTCACCACAATCTACTCAGGCACATACTAATAGAATTTTAAAAGGTCTGTACACATCCACCGGTGCTCAGATCCTATGTTGATAAGCACCTCCCAATGATTTTCAGATCTCCAACTCCAGCATGGACCAGTGATTACCTCTGTCTGCCTGGCAATACAGAGCACTAATCTGTCTCAAAATAGAGGCCCCTGAACAGCACAGGGTAGGGAGCAGTGGATCACCACAACCCTCTTTGGGGGGCCTGCATCCAGGCCGTGTAGCACAGGTATGTATTATTTATGGCCGTGCCTCTGTGTGATTACCTCCAGTTAACTGGGAGCCTCTCTAAAACAAAGGTTGCTCTAGTCCTGCTCGCCACTGGCACGAGGCCCTCCTCGCTCCTGCTCTCTCCCACCGCTGTAAGCAGACACAACAGCCCTCGGTCTAATTAGCTGTCTTTAAGGCAGGGCTAAGTGGGCTCAGTGGGGGGAAGAGGCTTTCCTGAGCCCCTCCAAGCCTCTCCTTGGCACTGGCAGACGGAGCGCACGCGGCCTCCGAGAGGCACCGCAAACTCGCTGACATTATGTCCACGGGTTATCATTATCATCTTTTTTTGAAAAACCTGATCGATCGCTCCCGACCACAATGATGCTTCAGGGCATCTCTTGCTCTGCTGGGGAGTGATTGACCATCGGGTATCATTAAAGAGGCGAGGTGAGGGGAGGGAGGGAGGCAGGCGAGGGGAAGACCGAGGCGGCTGCAGCAGCAGCACCGGCTCCGGCTCCTCCTTGCGCACGCCTCTCCCTCCCGGACACTGCTGACCTTTCACTCAGGAGCCAGCTGGAGTCAGGAGAGATTTAATTGAATGGCTTCCTCAGATGTGTTTGGGGTTTGGGTGATGGAGGAGGAGGATACAGCACTGAGAAGAGAAAAGGTGGGGGGAGAGGAATGGAAAAGAAAAAGGAAAAAAAAAAAAAGGAAGAAGAAATCAACAACTTTGGATGACCTTCAAAGGCTAATTGCTTGGCTCTTCCTAGGCCTGGGCTTTGGCTTGCACAGGGATCCTGGCACTGGCAGGGCTAGGGCTGTCCTTCCCTGGGCACAAGCACCTCCACTGCAGCAGTCCTGCTGCCCTGGCATTCCCCATCACCCTCTCCCTGCGCAACCAACCATAGATGAGCCAAATCGGCCACTTCTGCCCTCCTGGGTGATGCCGCACAGGCAGAACAAGGGTTACCCTAATTTTCTAGGCCTCCTCATTCACTGCAGAAAGGTACTGGGAGGGGTGGGGCAAGAAGCAAGCATTCGCCTGAAAGAGCGCATAAATACACAGAAACGTGCTTAGATATTTTCTTGTCTTTTTTAACATCACATTTTTCTTCAGGTTGAGCACAGAAACAGACAAAAAGTAAAACGACAGAGGAGGTCCCAGCCAGAGAAACCCAGCAACTGTCCTGGTGCTTGCCCTTTTCCAGTCACCTCCCATTTCCTCTGGTTTGGCTCCTTTGTGCCTGGGACACTGCACCTCGGCAGGGCTACCCACACACCTCCTGCTCCTCCTCCTCTTTTCCTCTCCCTTCCCTGCATGCCCCCCTCAATGCAAGCTCCCCCCTTTCCATTTTAACATAACTAAAAAGGAACGAATGGATCTCAGCTGAGTTAAATGGGTGACAAGGGAGATGGAAAGAAGGAAATTCATCCCTTCTTGTCTTTGAGAGCAATTTAATTAGGCCCAGGCCCCCTGTGAGTGGGTAAGGGAAAGGCTGAGGATTGGCTTGTCTGGGCTTCCTCTGAAGGCAAAAGCGGCCTTGGACACACATACAGAGAAAGGATTTTTAAAGGATCATGTAAGAAGATCAACAGATAAGCAGCTAATTTTGTGTACTTAGGGAGAAAATGAGTGCGTTCACTCCCACTGGAATAGCCAGAGTGATGGGATGAGAGGAAGGAAAACGAGGAAGCAAGGAAAAAAGCTTAAGGTATTTCACCATTACTGCTGATTGCCAAAATTAAAGATTTATACTGCTTGATAGGGTACTCTGGCGAGGGCTTTCACAGTGACTGTGCATGTGTACATATATCTATATACATACATATATAGATATAGATTTTTCTTTATACAGCTCAGTTATTTCAAGAATTTTCATCAGAAAACCACTTTTAAACTAATTGGAGTCTGTGGAGAGGAAACCTCATTTTTGGTTCAAATGAATTTTCTGAAAATGTCATTTGATTCAGGAAATATGACTGATCTGCCCGATTTCTTGATAAGAAATGAAATGAGCCGTTGTCCTTCAGGATATCATAGACTTGAAATGGGGGATTTTATGGTTAATGCCATCAGATAGAAGTGTCCTACTTTGAAAGGAGAAGTCCATCAGCCCCAGGGAAAGGCTGAAGACTGAATTTCGTCTCTAAATCCACAGCTGCAGCTAGAGCTGGCACAGAGCAGTGATAGATTTTTTTATTTCCCAAGCAATAATTACAAGATAAACAGCAATAAATAACACAATCATTAATAACAACAACTAGTTAGTACTTTTCCAGCTCTTCATTTTAATTCATAATTTTTTCCCTCAGTGATGTGGTCAGCTCTGACCACTGAGGCTATAATTAATCCAAAATATTACAACACCTTAGCTTTTAATTATCGCACATAGAATAAACCTGTATTTGGAGATGGCTGACTTCTTAGTGCAACAGAAACAGGATCTCTTGGATGTCAGTGTAACCTTGCTAACTCCATTTTTTGTAGGGAAAAACCAAGAAAGACAAGATAAGTGACTTTCCCAAGGCCACAAAAGGAATTAGTTAGAGAGACAAGAAAGTCCCTCAAAGTCCTTGCTGGAGGGCTGACACCATTAGTTAGTTTATCTTTTTTCATAGCAGCATATATGCAAATAGAAATGGAGTCATACGGATAAAAAAAATGAGATCAGGGACAAGAGAAAAGGCAAAGAGAGAAAGCCAAATAAGTGTAAGTAAATGTTCAAAAGGGCCGATTCAAGCTAATATTGAAGAAGCAGGTTTTAAACAAGACATCAGGAAGGAACAAACTGAGTGAGACTTGTAAGTGATTTGGGTAGAAGGTTGTTTTACAGAAAGATTGTTTGCAGAGGTTTGAAAGGCTACAAAAAAGTTGGGATGCAAACTTGCAGGCATTGCAGTGTGGAATTGCAGTCCTGGCCCATCTGGCCTGCTGCCCGCACCGCCAGGAGTAAACAAGCATTAGTACTCAACGTGCTGCAACCAAAGTTTATGGCAAAAGTCCTGCTGACTTTTGTAGGGAGGTCTTTACAGACCAACAGCTATTTTACGCTGTGTTTGATCCAGGAAAGAAGGGCAGGTGCTACCACAAGTTTCCCCTCAGCTTCAGGATGCTGCAAAGAGAAAAATCCAGAAGAAGGAAAGAGAAGCAAGGAAAATCCAGGTTTTCCTATTTCAGTCAAAACGTATTTAGGGAACACAGGTAGACAGTATGTCTCAGTTTGAAAGGGATTTATTTTACCCATATGGCATCTTGCTAGAGGAAAAATTACCAATTCTTTTACTGACACTTCTAAACTGGTTTCTTCATATACAGGTTCACTTCTCAATTAGTGGCTGGACAGACTATTTCTTAAATGCACAGAATGGAAGTAGCAAGATGATGTACTACTCTAACCTTTTCCCTGTTAAATGGGAAAAAAAATGGGTCTTTCTGTGATGCATCACTGATTATTCTCAATGCCTAAATCTAAAATGTGGTAGAAATGTTTTACTCCCCCCAAAATTGCACATAAGTGGACATTTCGTGTTATGCCCCTTCTTATCAGCCATGGCTCCCCAACAATGACTGCAGGTATAGATGAGACAGGACTCAGTAGTGGTCAATAGGAATAAAAATTCTCGAACTGCTGCTTAAAGAGCATCTCTGTCTACAAAGGATTACCCTGCCCTGCCCGTGGTCTCTGTCAGGCCTGATCTGCTTCAAGTTCTCATCCACAGGAATGATGCCTGGAGTTGATTTTTACAACCACTCTGACATAGCAGGTGCAAACTGAGTGGGGTAATTTCTTAGACCTGGTTCTGCTTTCTTTTCCCCTACTAGTTTTTAGTGTATGAATTTTTTTGGATAGTGTGAAAATAATCCCACATGAAAGAAAAATGCTTCAGTCTTTCTCAGTCAGGAGGAAATCATATTGCAATACATAACTCTGAATCTCAGGCATAAGTATTACAGATAGAAAAGAATTATTAGGTCATCTAGACTTGTGCAGGATTGTTCCCTGCAGTATATTCCCCAGTTCTAAAACTAGTCTAGTTTTAATTGACACTGGCAATGGGCTTTCGATCATGTTCCTTGGGAGGCTGTTCCACTGCCTGAACTCAGTATAAAGAAATATTTCTTGATACTTATTTAAAATTTTCATTGCTTAATTTTTGTCTACTCCACCAATACACCCCCCTCTCTATACTGCATTCTGCAGTATGAGGCACAAGCTACCCCTGGCTTTCCTCAACAGGACGTCTCTGATTATGTGCAGATGTATTCATTTCATCAGGTGGATAAATGTATATGAAATACAGCATTCTCTAAGCACAACATACATTTGTTTTGTACAGCAACTGCTGAATAAAGAGCAGGCCTGAAAGAATTACACTAGTGGAGACTTTGATGTACGAATAGTTAGAAGAGCAGAAGAGGAGAGCACATAACTCAGCCCCAGATTGCACCCTCAAGAAATCACGTTGAGATTCCCAACAGGTAAACACCTTGACAAATCCTTACTAACTTGATGAAAGCAGTTCACAAAAATATCGTAAGAGCACAGAGCGGATAACACAGGAGATGGATCAATTTTCTTCCCTACACTTCTACAGTACCCTGTTTAGCTAGAGATAGAATAATGTTCTAGTACATGTAAGAAAGATTAAAATATATCTAAGAATCTCGGGAAAAAATATGTGATTATGTAGGAAATGTAATGTAGAGAACACCACTTACAGTCACAGTGCATTTTTTTTATCTTTAAAGTGCTGTACAAACACTGCTAAATGAGTAATTGGTTTACTTTTGCAGATCCCCATGGAGCAGGTAAGCATTATTCCCAGGTGGTCATGGGGCTTATCCTGAGGAGTGCTGAGCAGATTGCTTCCCAAGACTACAGAGAAGCCTAAAAGTATTTTAAATGCCACAGTGTGACAACATCCTGAACCCAGGTCTAGGTCTTGTCTGTGCCAGGTCAAAATCCCTGAGGCCACACAACAAAAAGGACTGGCCTTGTATAATTCACACTGCCCTATCAAACAATGTGAATGCTTTAATGGCAAAATTTTGTAGTAATAGGCATTACAGTAAGCTGTGCATCATCTGTTCTTATCTCTCTTACTTCACCTTGGACTAGGTAACAACTGTCCTCCGACAGAAATACAACACAGACACTAAAAACCTTCAAAACAATATAAACTCTTAAGAAGCTGTCCCATTCTGCTGATACCACAAAAGACACGCATTTAATCTGTTCTGTAAGTACAATATCTTGCAGTAGATCACACTGCTCCATTAATGACTATTAATGAACACAGAACCAAAGCTTTAACATCACAGCTCACAAGAAAATGATCAGGGAAAAAAAAAAGGCAGCATGATGTGGTGCTCAGAGCTTGGCCACAGCTATGATCCAGTGTGATCCAGCTGGCTGGGGACAGGAATTTGGTGGACAAGATAAAGCACATAACACGTTGTTGTCCAAGTGTGGAAGCATATCAAGGTGGCAAAATCACCCATCCTACTACTCTTGTCTTCCACATCTTATAGAGCACAGCACAGCACAAGATACTTGCAGAAACAAGACATTTCTCCTCATGTGCGCTCGGCAGAGGCTGAAGAGAAGGAGCAGAGGCCGGAGAAGAAGCAGTAGAGGATGCTTTTTAAAAAAATCTGTTAATTAGAATTGTCCATTGCATAACTGCAGGCAAGAATATAACTGCTAATTTTGTTATTCATCCAAGCTGCATTTAGTTGTTTAAAATTCTGGGACTTTTTCCTGGTGAAGTAGTCACTCAATTACTTGAAGTGACACTTGAATACAAGTCTTCTGAAAATAATATATTGTCCAGGGATAGTGGGAAAGCAGCAGCAATAGGAAGCATTGTTTGCAGGGGGAAGAATGAAACAAATTTCCCAGCTGTATCAGTCTGTAACAATCTGAGAAGTAGGCATATGTGGAATACAGGCATTTCGCACCAAATTAAAGGCGTTTTCCTTTCCATTCCGCTTAGACACTTCAATTACTTCTGCTGTGATCACAAGGTAGGGTATCTCCCACCCTGTACACCCAACCTGAATCGTTCCTCTCATCCATACAGTGCTCCTAGCCACATGCTCCTAGTGTTGTTCCACAACTTTCCCCCCAACACCCTCAAAAAAACCACAAAAACAAAAACCTCATTGTAAATCCAAATGTGAGAGAACGAGTTTACCACTTACTGAAATCTAAACATTAGGATTTGCAGCAGAATTCTGAATCACTGGCATCAGTAAAAGGAAAATGCCTCTGCAGTCAAAATC
Organism: Rhagologus leucostigma; assembly: GCA_013397725.1. NCBI lineage: Eukaryota > Metazoa > Chordata > Aves > Passeriformes > Rhagologus > Rhagologus leucostigma. Next base: position 324,144 of record VZTD01001662.1, read on the forward strand.
TAAAAATGATGCCTAGACCACCTACCTTTATCTTTTATGTGACCAACTCCCAAAGTATCTTGGGAAGAATTCACATAAAAATACACTTCTACCTTCTCCTGTCTCTCCTCCATGTGAGTGACAGAAAGAGCACTGTTTGGTCTCACAGGTAATTTTCCCACTTGTGAGATGTTCACTAAACCCCCCACAACCACCACCCCTGAAAGAGCTCTGCAGTACAACTGGAAATTCAAGTATTGCCCACCATGACAATAATGAAATATATGGAGGGCTGGATGAGAAGGAAAGGGTGAAGAATGGATCCCAGGCTGAATGACAGCTTCTGGAACCTCTCCTTTTCCTTGCTGGACCTGTTAAATCCACAGTTAGTGGTGGCCTCAGGGAGGATAGGGCACCACAGCATGAGTCCCTGTCAGGATCAATAAAGCAAGGGATTGAATACCCCCATTTGGATGCCTGGAGCAACCTGTGACCAAACCAGAGGAAAAAAATAAGGGAAAGAATGCATTTAACTTATCTTATAAAGAACATATTTTCAAAAATCTAATCTTCTAAGGATCTGAGTAGCTTCAGGGTTTTGTTTATATTTTTCATTTAGGAGTCTCCCTTGGGTCTTTTCTTTGCCAGGAGCACAGTGGGCAAAATCAGGATCTTTGGCTTCCCCAATGTGCTCAAGAACTCTATGGATAATTTAAGCTTTCCTACTGCAGTAAAACAGAAAGTTCATAAAAATAAATAGAGTAATACTTTGCACTCATTCCACAGGAGGCTTGTGCTTCATAAAAACTAGTCAGTGAAACATCTCTTAGAAGCAGGTAAGTGTTGTTTTCCTGTTTCACAGATATGAAAAGGAGATACAGGATGTGTCAGGACCACCTAAGTCACCGAGGACCATTCTTCAAAATTGTAATTTTGTTTCTCTGGAAGTCATGACTAATTCACCTTTATGTGACGTGTCACCTCGGTACACTTAAAACATGCCTAAACATATGGATATAAGTGTGTGTTCCAGTGCAATTTCTCACTGATAACCTCACCTCTCAGAGGTGCACACCACATCCACAGCAGAAGCAAACACACACCCACCCCTCAGCCATTACAATGCAAGGACCAGGATACTGCTTAAAATTGCCAGTGAAGATGCATCAGAATCCAGGTGGTAGACTTTGAGCTGGAGTAACAAAGTCACTCATACAATTCTTATTCTGCTGTTACCAGACTGATGTTTTATGTCTCTGCAACAAAAGCTGCTCTCAGTTCAAACGACTTCTGAAAATGGGGCAGATGTTCCTTAAAACTGAATCCAGGGTATGTTTCTGATTTCATCCTTTGAAACTTTGATTACTTATACAATCCAGGTCTTCCAAAATCCCATTTCCTCATTTAATCATAAGAAATTCTATCAAAAGAAAGCCTCTGAGATCATCCATATAATCTCAGCAATCACTGCATCAACAGCAGAAACAGAACATGACAATGTTTCTATAACTTTTCTGAAAAGCTGGCTTGCCAAGTGGCTTTTGGTTTTCTCTACTTCCAGATATTAAATTCCATTAATAGGCAGCTAAAATAGATACATTTTAAGCACTTTTGTTTGATTATTTTTCTATATAAGCAACCACGGTACTCAGGAGGTATCACGCAGTGACAGGCAGTAGGGAAGAGAAGAGCCTGTATGATTTCCAGGAAGGTCTAGAAAGAAAGGGTATTCTTTCAAGAATAATTCAATATATAGCCAAAACATTAGCAATAACAAGACATGGGGCAATTTCCTCCTTTCTCTTCATTCTCTTCTATTTATCCTTCTCTCTATTTGACAGTGCCCAGTATTCTGCAACAGGCAGAAGCTTGCAAAAGAGAAAAAGGTTTAAAAGAAATTCAGAATATGTCAATAATCAGGTTGGTTTACTTTTTTTAATTGGTACATTCTTCATCATGATGGCTGCTTTATAGGGATCTCTCCCAGGAAGCTAATTTAGCCTGAATAATGGGTACCTGAGCCTATTAGACTAATTTTCGTTACTGGAGACACAGTGATATGGAACTTAAATGCCATCTAACCTTGTTTGAAACAAGTTTAAAATCTAAACCAAGAGAATTTAATCTGGTAGTTTAATCAAAGTTATCACACATTCAGGAACAAAAGACGTGAGCTGCATATTTTTTTGTTACAGGCAGAAAAACATCCTTCCCTGGGTATCTGAGTTACATATCCAACCCATAATCCATGTTTTGAAGACGGGATTCAACTCACCTGGCTGTAGATATCTTACTTTTAGATATTTAAGATTACTTGTCTATACTTTTTTCTAAAGTCAAAGGAAATGGGCAACTCGAGAACACGATTTATTGCATCATTAGTCGGATGGGGAAATTAGAACACGAGAGGTTTAACCTCCTTGGGAGGTGCCTCTACCCTCATTATAAACAGAACCTAGCAGACTTAAGCCAGATGTTCCCTTAAAACAAAGCCAGACTGAATCAAGATCTCAGAGTTGTCAATACCTCAGGCTTTTTAGCAAGATGAAAACAATACAGAGATGGCAGACTAAAATTTCTGTGTTTCTTAAGTCCTGATCCTTTACATTCCACTTCCCTGTTTTTGTTCAGTACAGGAGTTGACATGGTGCAAAGTCCATTTTAATTTAAATAATTTTGTCTCTTGGTGAGGCAGTCTGGCTTTAGTGGTGCACTTTTAACCTGTTTCTCTCACTAATTCTCGCTGCTTCTCTGACCAACTACGCTTCCAGTTCTTGTCCTTCAAGGCTGTTTTCTCCTTCAGCACTGAATCCTTGCTTCTCCTTTCCAGCATTCTCTGCAAGTCTTTTGTCCTTCTTCTGACTGTTCTCCCACCATTTCCTGAGTGACGCTGGATTTTTTCCGCCACTCGCTACAAAAAGCGGTCTGTCTCCTGAATGCTATCCAATTCTACATCCATACCTGAACTGATAAGATGCTTATTTAAATGTGTTCTACTATCAACAGCCTGCTGGAACCAAGAAAGTTTAAATTAATCAAAATAATCCAGAAACACAGGGGTTAGTGAAGGAAGAACTGCATATTCTTCAATGCCTTATTAAAGAGGGTTCTACTTTTCAGTGGGAATCATAAAGAGGAAGAAATACCAAATTATTAGACAAAAATATTTTTTCAAATTCAAAGACTTAGGAAGATGAATGACAGATGCCTATTCCTTTAAAATGCCTTTAGGTAACCTAAAAAATTTCTTCCTTTCCTACTAAGAGATGCAGTTAGGTGTCAATCCTAAAGAGGCATCATAAAAAAAAACCAAACCCAGACAAACAAAACAACAACAAAAACCCAAAAAAACCACCAAACCAAACCAACCAAAAACCCCAATCCCAAAACAATTCAACAATTCCAGCACTACTTTTTTTTTATTAAGTTCTCGTTCTAGGCCACAGGCATTAAAAAAAAACCACTAGCAGCAGGTTTCTGGCCCTTACTTCCATCTCAATGACCTTGTTGGTAGAAAGCATGGTGGAAACCTCCAAAGGAAGAAAGCCTCAGCTGACTGCAATACTCCAGTTGTCCAGAAATCAACAGTGGCATGAGTGGGATCTGGATAGCCCAGAGATACAGGGCAGACAAAGTCAAGAACACTGAATGTTATTTCTCTTAAGGACTTATTTCCTTCTCTTTCACTTGAAGATCATCTTCCTGCCCCTAATGCCTACTGCCATCAACAATATCTGCCTGCAGAGCTGGTCATACCCAACACCTCTCAGAGTTCCAGCCATAGCTGTCTTTAAAGTAATTCAGTATTTGGGCTGAATAAAATGTACTTGCTGCATCACATCAGTCACATACTCCACTTATTCCAAAAGTCACTTCAATGAGGTTACATCACTGTGAACCCAAAATTGGTCCGCTGAATTTAATGTAGTCTTACAAGACTGACAGCAGTGAACAAAGAGCAAAATCCACCCCAGAGTTAGATTTCAAACCTCAGCCCATCATTCAGCTGCCACTGGTCTAAGATGTGCAAACGCTCAAAAAAAGGCATTATCACTTTCCCTATGATGCAAAATGCACAACATTTTTTCAAAATGTGTTTGTAATTGGCAGGTAGTTCATAGACAACAACAAACAAAATCCCAAAACTTCAGTTCAGTAAACATTTTCAATTGTGCAAAGACATTACGGGAAAGCAAAGACAAATATAACAGGCATGAACTCCAATAATTATGGTTTTAAGTGCAGCACATTAAAACAGCATACGATAATGTTTAAAGTTTACACACAAAACTGACTACACAGTGAATGAACTGGTTCCTCAGAGATACCCATCTAGGCAGCTAAGGCTATGTCTTGCATTTATCTACCCTTACAACATTGGCAATATCTCTGCTTATCACTTCAACCATTGTAGGTCTACTAAAATTTAAACCAATTTTAAGATGACAGACATGATACATCATAACCATAGCCTGTGCTACAAATTCATACAGGTTGATCCATGTTTCAGATGAAAAATCATTTTTCATTCTTAGTCTTAGAGGGGAAATTGGTGGGATCTCGGCGCTTTTTATGTAAGCATTATGGTAAACCTTTCCAGATTTTGGCAGATTCACTAATGTTTATGAAAGGCATTGAATGGTCGGTCCTAGAATATGCAAATGCTGTCTTCTCTGCAAGATTCTGTGATATGATATTTTGATGACTACCTAATGAATAACGTATTGGTTTACTGTGCTAATTCACCAATTATCAAGATGATATTCACTCTTCTAAACTTAGTCTCTGAAGAACGTTGAAGGGGTGGGATATACTTACAATACAGACGTTTATGTCAGAGACAGTTGTTTGGATTCTCCACAGGTCAAGGCAGAGACATAGACGTTCTTATGATGCAACTGACTGGAATCAAAGACGTCAGCGTTACTATGGGCCAAACCTCTGTTCCAGCTTCTTGTCCACAGCACAAAACTTTCAGCACCTCCAAGAGAGAGACACAAGATCGGCTGCAGTTTATGAGCCATCAGTCTCTCAGCCAGATTTTGCAGATGCACTTGGTTCTTCACTACGACAGCTGTCTAACACCAAGTAATACTGATAATATCTGAACTAGTTAGTTACACGCATGTAAAGAACCCTCATCTTAAAAGATTAATAAAATAGGTTTATTTATCTGGAAGATGCTGAGGATCTGTTTTTTCCTTTTTTTCTGGAATATATGTACAGCATGGTGTTTCCTTGCTATCAATACCATATTGCATGTACTGTGGAATTCAGAATGACAGCAGAATGGTTTGCATTGAGAAAATGCTAGCTGAAGTGTACTGCAGAATCTACCTGTTTTTCTCACTGCTAGATCTCTTTAAAAGTGTCTGGGGTGTATTTTTAGCCTTATTTTTTTTTCCTTCTTCTTAAAGAGAACATATTTATTATGTAACTGGTTATTTTTTGGTTGAAAAATTAGGTTTCGTCATTTTGTAGAAATATCGAAAGAGGAGGGGAAGGGAAGGTAAACATCTAACCAATATCAGCTCTGAGGTGCTGGGTAATTGTACAGCGCCCTGGGCAAAAACAAAACATAGATGTGCAGTAGTCATAGTGCATCTTGTCTTAACTTGTCTTTGTTAGTGTAAGTGAAAAGGTTAATGCTGTTCAATTCCGTCAATGCAGAATGAGGCACTGTGGCACCTTTGAAATCTAAACTCACTCACAGTACAACTGATGTGATTCTTGAGAGAATCACGTTATTTACAAGTTAGCTTAATAATACAAATGCCAATTAACCACGTGCTGGTGTATTTTATATATATATATATACATAAAAAACGAAAAAAAAAAAAGCCCAACAGATTGCTTTTAGTATGCTTATCACAGATTAAAGCTTTGCTGCTGTCTACCAGCAACATATGGTAAGGTCTCAGCCACCTACTAGCCATAAGGGCTTAATCCTACTAGCCAAGACAGATACCAGGGATGGATCCCTGCAAGAGTTTTGAATAGCATGCATGGCAGTTTAAAGGAATAAAGCTGCCTTTAAAGCAGAATAATTAATGATGACTTAAATTCAATGCCAATTAAAAATGTCAGAGGCTGCTTCTTGACTGCCTTGCACTTTGTGTAGTCAGTTAAATTCAGAACATAGCGTGTGCAAGAAAGCTGCCAAATTGTCCATGTTTGGCACAGACCTGGCAAAGACATACATGGTGACACAGGTGTAAGTCAGGGAAGCAGCAGATCCTCATTTTTTTGGGCCATAGCTTCATCAAGCAAAATGCCATCCTGCTTACCTTAAATTACCTAAACCATAGATAAAAAGCCTCACAATAAAAGTGAAATAAATATTAGTCTTCACTATCGGCTATTTCCTTATTAATATCTGATTATTTCTATTCCTTTTGATTTTTCTGTTTGTTTAACCAAATGCCTTTGACCATTCTATCCTTTAGAGCCAGCATAGTAATTCTTAATAACACAGATGCATTCATCTCAGGAAATACAGAGCAAATAGGGATGTAATCTCTCCTGTACACACCTCACCTGCTAATAGGGACAGAAAACTGGGGCTTAGTATTTCAAAGTCTAAAGGGCCAGGTGTGGCCAACCTGGTGCTCCCAGCATATCAAGCCATTGCAGTGCTGCTGACTTAAACTACTGCACTTGAACATGAGTATTCATTGCTACCAGGCTCAGAGTTCAGCAAGCAAGCTCCACACCCGGACAATTCCTTAGATCTCCCATTTGCTTCTCTGTATCTGATCTATCTGCTCCCGACAAGCAGTCCTCATGGGGCAAATGAGAGTAACAGGTCAAACACACTCCAGTTTCACTCCTGCTGACTCCAGAGCTGGAAGGATGGCCACAGCCACAGGCATACCTAGCTTGCACGGGATGATCACGACACTGAATCTGCATAATGCCTCTGGCTCCATCCCAAATCTCCCCTCTGTGCCAGCTCATGCAGGGCTGGCAGAGGATTACTCCATGAGCCACAGACAATACAGAAGGCCACTGCTCTCCTGCTCCTGTGGTGGTGCCTTCCTTAACACACCATGAGGTCACACACGCTCCAGACCAAAGTTTCCTGCCACCATCTATGACTAAAATTCTCTTATTCTTGTCAGCCCCACTCTGAGTTTGATTTCAGTTTTCAACATTTGAAAATACGAATACGTCAAGAAACAGAGCCAAAGCTGCAGGTATCTTTCATATATTGCTAAGGATTAAAAGAGATTAAAGAGTCTGTCATATACCAGCAATAAATATATTCCACTACCATCAGCCCCCCAAATACCATCCACTCTTTTGAGATCACTCATTTTGACATGACCAGCTTTAGAATCAGGTGTCAGATTTCCAGAAATGGTTTCAAGAGGTGGAATCCTGTTAAAATTTATTCAGACCAAGGGTATCTAGAACTGAGCACTTAAAGCAGTGAATCCAAACAGCCTCCACCACAACTACACACCCAAAACCTCCAGAAAGTGAATACTTTCCAAAATATATTTCTTTTAATTCTACCTTTGATTCCATTTTGCCTGCATATTATTTCAAAGTCTTTTATTATTAGTAAGTTTAGGAGGCACACAATTTATTTTGATAAAAAACAAGAGGTCTAAAATACTTCCCTTTTCTTTGTCTCTCAGGAAGCAAAAGTTTCTTCCACAACAATGCTCCATAGCCTCTTAATTTGTTGTTCTCTGTTTACCTGTCCCTGGTCAGAGTAAGTCTTTGATATGACTGGAACCCATCCTTGCAGATATACCTAAATTGCTCTTGGGACTATTATACGTTTCCCTACTCCAGGAAAGAAAAGGATCCAATCCACAAGGGAAGGCCATAGCCATAATAATCGGGAGCCAAATTCTTACTGTCATTTGTATGAGTGGGCAGATAAAGCAGTGTGGCTGATATTCATGAATACAGGTGTTCACAGGGAGAAGCAGACCTGGCCTCTTTATCATTTGTGTGCACAACGAGGAAAACAGGGGTAACAAATGATCCCATAACAACAGAAAAGAATTGGTGTTTGTGTTCAACACCAAAACACAAACAGAAGTCAACTGATGCATCAGAAAACTGGAACATGTCAGAAGCACCTTTCAGACTTCCACCTTCCTTGCTCAGAGAAGAGATCTGTCCTCCTGTTTGCTATTGACGCCTCTCTAAAACAACTTTAATATCTCGTGCTATTTAATACATGGCACAGCACTTGACAACACTCATGATCTGTACTAATCAAAGCCTCAGTAGCTGCTACAGCCTGAGCAGGAGTATAATCCTTAAGATTCAGTCCCCCCTCAAAAGGAAAAAAAAAATATGGCGGTAGTTTGCCTGACAACAGGGTAAACAGATTATTGTGTTATTGCTGGCTGATTGCCGGAGTTATTTTGGAGCTCCATAATTCGTTTAAAGAGATTTTTGACATTTATGAAATGACTTCTATAATCAACTGACAGTGCAATATCCTATAATTGTTCAATTAAAAATGACTACTAGTGCATTCATTTATTAGTAGAATCAGATAATTGTCTTGCCACTAAAGAGTACTTCACACTTTGCGCATCAAATGAAAATGTTTGAGTATAAATCTGTGGCACAGCAGCTAAAGTCCTAGGGATTTTTCAAGTGAAGGTGTAATTATTACAGGCCTCTGAAGTAAATATGGTTTCATGTGATAATCTTTAAATGGATTGCCTGTGTCTTACAAGACACACTCCTGCATAAACTGTCACATCTGGCGGGACGGACACGAACAGGTTTTCAGCGGCAGGTGAGACTCCGGTGATTTGAAACAGGGTCAGCTTAAAAATTGGCATCTAAGTCACAGAGCTGATCTTCCTCCCCTCCACCGCTCCTGTTCCTGGGAGGGCACTGTTCTACGGGAGGAAGGCAGCAGGGAGTGGGTGCACAGGTACAACAGTTTTGCATGGGAAATTGGACTGGAATATAAACCCATAAACTACGTAGCCTCAGTCACATATGCACACCCATACCCTGAGCTCCCGGGAGGCAATCAACATCTTGATGGAATATCTGGTGATTTCTAGATATATTTGAAGTCCACTTGAGGTCACTGAGCACCTTGAAAAAATTTTAGAATAGAAACATTCTCTTTTAAAATTGAACACTTTAACTCACATTATCCAAACTATCTGCTAAGCAAAATCACAGATCAATTTTTCATTAAACAGTAAAAAAAATTGGCACTTCAAGTAGGTAGAGATCATATGGAAAACTGTGTAAGCAAATCACTGAAAGGCAAGAAACAGCAGCAAACCCTTCACAAATATAATGACTTTTTTTTAAATTATCTCTCTGTTTCTAACGACAACCTTCCAGAATCCTTGGCTAAAACTCACAATTTATATTCAGATAATAATAATTAAAGAAATCAAGTGCAGAGTCACCAGATGGAAGATAATACTTAATTTGTGGCTGCTACAGTATACTATTTAGTAATGTCATTTCAGAGTCTCAGCTGAGCTTAAGCCCTGCTTTCCTCTTCCATCCCTCCCCCACCACACACCAGTTTGATAACAGAACATACCGCTTTCTTCACCTTGCACTTGAGCTTTTCTGTATTGCCATTACACCCATGATCTTCAAATGCTTTAATGAACCAATAATTAACGAGTTATTGCTTGTGCCGTGGCTGCGCCAAGTGTTACTTTCTCTGTGCTATGCACGGAGAAAGCTGTAAAGTGGGGAATTACTGCCAAATTTTTCGCTAGCAGTCCCAGGATTAGGGGGAGGGTAGCTGGCTCCCATCTAGAGAGCATCAATGGGGGAGCATCTGGAGAGCACCTCATTTTCCAGCACAGCACCAATTAAAACCAAAGCGGGGATGTGGCAGGAGCCAGGCTTCAGCCAGGCACCCCCTCCCCTCGGCAGACCTTCCCCAGCAGCCTGGTGCTTGCTGGGCACACCAGAGCCCCACAGCACAGCCCAGCCAGCCCTAGCTATCCCCCCTTGTGCACTCTGATCACAAACCCATCCTTCGTCCTACTTGGGGGAAAAAAAATTAAAATCAATGTGTCCTCATATCAGATCAGCTCCCCACAAAGCTTTGCAAATGACCCACCAAGGATAGGCTGCTTCATTGACGGCATTTTTCTCCTCATTTTATCCCCCATACACCTTTTTTGTTGTTGTTTGTTGTTGTTTCAAACCCATTTTTCTGCGTGTTGTATGGATTTTAGAAAGACTTTTGATAAAGACGGTCCTGGCAGCTGGATGATAAATATTATTTTCTTAACCTGCCTAGCTTTGTCAGCCACCTGCAACTGCAGCCTGCCACGCGTTGGAAGCAGCTCATTAACTTTCCCCACAGCTTCCCAGGAGTTTTCCTTGTTTTCTTTCACCTTGGGTGTGTGCTGCCTTCTCCGTGAACAGTTAACTACCCGAGCAGGCCGAGCGGGCTTTGGCACCGCAAGCATAGCACGCTTCAGGCAGCCTCCCTGCTAAGGCTCAAAATCTCTCTTAAACACATTAAGCAGCCCATTTTGGATTGATAGTGCAGTAATTATTCTGCTTCACCCTAAAAACCATCCTGGGGTAATTGGCGCAGAGGAAAATTACCCAGAGTCCTCTGCCACCTGGTAGTTAAGGAACGAATCCAGGGAAAGATAAGTGAAGCAGGGAAAAAATCGGCACTTATTTGATTTTAATCTCACCACTTTGCAAGCATTTAAATTGCCTTAATCAGGTGGCTGGCTCCCAGCCTAGCTGGTAATCTGTTATCAAATTTGAAACTAGATTTTTTAAAATGTCAGTGTAGGCTGAGAATTGAAGTCTATTAACAGTTATGAGCCTCCCTCCTAAACTTCCATAATCTATGTATTAATGATCCCTTTTACAAAGCTGTCAAATATTACTTTATTATAACTATATATTAGTAACGTCAGTGTAAAAGCAGGATTTAATTATTTATTTTTTAAAGATGAGGGGGAAAAAGCCAAACCCCATACACACACACACAATGCTGACATTCTTAACACTGAAACCCGATTTTTCTGAGGCAATAACTTGAGTGTATGGAATAACCTTGATAAATGTAATTGAATTTTTCTCTGATAAGATTAACTAGTGGTAATTGTGAATGGGGAAGGTCTGACCCACTACAAATGAGATGTATGACGAGCTGAAAATAATCAATTTTTTTTCCTTTCTCTTTCTCCCTTCCCTGCCCCCCCACCTCCCAAAAAGGGAAAAAAAAAAAAACTGAAATAGTAATTTTGGGCCTGGCAGGATGAAGCATTTATGTCTGAAATGTTTTTGTATGTGCTGATTATCTGCTATCTTCTCAGTGTGTCTAATTGTGCTGAGCTCAGTTTAAAATGAGATCAACACATTTAAACCCCAGAAGGCTTAATTAAGGGAGGGACTTAATGCTTTACAAAAAAGGGGAATTTACGTCTTTTGAGAAATGTAGTATAAATTCTACCTTTAACTTCCCTGACTAGAGTACTCCAAAATTTTGTAGTTTATTAAATTGCTTTTAAAAACAAACACAAAAGACAAAACTTTAGAACTTATAATTGCCGCTGGTGGTTGAGAGCTGCGATTTTTTTTTTTCATGCTTACTACTTCTTGCTTTTTTTCTTTCCACTGCTCTTATTTCAAACTGTCCAGACAAAGCAAGAGAAAATGCAATATAAAAAAACAGACACGAGAACTCCGGCTTTGGAACTCTTCAGCTGCACACAGCAGCTATGTGCTTTTCCGAGCTGAAGGCTGCATGGACAAACACACATGCAAATTCAGACAAAGCACTCCCCTACCTGGCATTTGTTTCTATTAAGCAGACAAACTATTGTTGTGGAAATTAAAAAAGGGTGAAGGGAAGGATTAATTCTTTTTAGTTATGTGATAAAAGTCAATCAAGTATTCCTTCAAAATAATGCCACAGTTCATTTTTTTTCTTCCTCCCTCATTATCCTGTAACTCTGACCATTGAACTCTAGTGCTGTAGATCAGGCTGAAACACCACTGACAACTGTGTATTCATATTCTCTTCATTGAATCCCGTGTAGATTCTGTGAAAGACTCTTCAGAAACATAAAATCTACCAACAATGAAATTAATCACAAAGTACAAAAGAAAAGCAGCTGGCATGCAACTACTGAATAATGCAAAATGTGCAGATTTAAATTACATGTCACCGTTAATGTATACAATATATCTATATCTACACACACACACAGTTGTGCTATAATCAGTAAATAATTTTTCACTGTCTACAAAATAAGTATTTTAATTCACAAGTAGTATATACTGAAATTGCATCAAAATTAAATACAAGATGAGTTCATCATGATTAATGTTACAGCAGTAAACACCAGAAGGAATTAAACTCCATAGGAAACGGTTGCAATTTAAAACAATAGTTAAAAAAAAAGCCTTTACATGGGAGAAAGTTTCAAGTGAAACCAGTAAAAATCTGTGTCAATATCTCTGCATATTCTTCCTCTAATTAGTCAACAGGATCAAATACAACAAGGAAAGAAAGTTGTTTGCTTCATTTATGTGCTCATTAGAACATGGATTTATAAAGCAACTACCTGTAAAAGTATAGGAGAAAAATCACTGGTGAAGCCACTATTGTCATGCAACACTTGGGGGGAATTATAGTCCTGGAGACTGGTATTATTTTTCTTTTATAAAAAAAAAAAAAATTTAAAAAAAGAGAGAAAGCTGGAGTCCATTAAAAAACTGGAGTCCATTCACTTGCCTTGAATCCTGAACTTTGCTAGTTCTGACTTGCACAACCATATATCCTTGAGAGCAAACAAGAACCCAGTGTACTTCATTTCTCAGCTTTTGACAACCTTTATTATTTCGTTTATCTGCTATTCATAGCGAGATGTAAACATCTTACTTCCCAGTGTGATCCTCGTATCAACAGTGGGTCGGTTTAAAATATTGGGAATCAATATGTTATAAAACATCAGCCAGTCCTAAAAAGACAGAGGTAGAGCAAATTCATTGAATGTCATATAAAAAATAAACAAACACAGACAGATAAAAAAAGTGTAGCAAGATCATAAATAAAAGGACAAGGAATTAGAAATATATATTTCTAAAACAATGACTTGACAGGGAAGATGCCCCTACACTAAATACTGAGCCACTCAGAGCAGGGATGACGACGATTTTCTTGTAGGTGCAACGAAAATAAGGAGTTTAAAACGAATCTCTTAATTTAATAGAAAATTTACATGGTAATAGAGCTCATTACTTTTACTGCAGTGGTGAGAGCGAATAATATGGATGGAGAAAACTTGGTTCAGATTCAGCTCATTGTTTCAATTTATTAAACTGGATGTTTCAGAGTGATGGTAGAGGTGGGGGACAGCATTCCCAGCTTAGGCAAACAGGCATCGTGGACATCTTGCAAAACAAGCAAATGAACCAGGCCTCCTGCTGTTCTTCCCAGTCAATGATAAGCCTATAGCAGAACTAGTCGAAAAAAAAAATTTTTTGGCAGAATCCTTTTCCAACTCAGAAAAAAAAATTCTTAAAAAATTTATCAGGAAAATGCTACTTTAAAAAAATCATTTGTTTTTAAAGCTGAAGAAGTCCATACTGGTAATTTCAAATCTGAGGTTATTCTTTTCAGAGATAACAATTTTTTGTTCATATATAATAATTTTGATTATTCGAGAATTTCACATTATGCCATTATAACAGCAGATATTTAATGAAATTCTAAGACAAATATATTTACATGTATTACATTGTAGGGCAACATTCTGCCATGAGCAAAATGAACTGATCAGAAATTAAGCAAATTAAATTATGGACTACAATTTCACATTTTTAAAAACTTGTTTCAGAAGACTTGGTTTTTTTGGGTCTTTTTTTTTTTATAAAAATCTGAAATGTAGAAGTTTCTTATCAAACATGAACGTTTTTTCTAACCAACCATACATATGTTTTTCCTCATTCTCAAATAACTTTCAATTTTCAAAACGTAGCTAAAATAAACTAAACAAGAAATGGATATTGAAAAAAAGGGGGATTTACAGAAAGGAGGAAGACAAATGAGGAAGGCTAAGGGAGAAGGAATGATGAAAAGGGAAGAATTGGAATTCAGAGGTTTGGGTCAGAACTTTGTCTACCTTACAGAGTATAAAACATCATTTCTGGTGGCCTTCCGTACCTTTGAGCCTTGTTGGCTCTACAGATCAACACTGCTCCAATAATGCATTATATAAAAGCACAATAAAACACACCAAGATGTGAACTTATCTCCCTAATTCCTGCAATATTCCTATGAAACATTTGCCTCTGCATCACTTTATCTACCTTAAACACTTAGTTATGACTTATTCTAAAGTTTCAATAATTTTTTGTTTATTTATTTGGTTTGTGAATTTTTTCTGTCTTTCACTTAAAAGATAACTTTTTAGATGGCAATTTGAAATGAGAAGTGTCTTTTTCTTTAATTAAAAAAGAAACTTTGCATTAAAGAATTTTCTTTCTGAAAAAGAACTTTATATCAAAAGAATTAAAATGTCTCCAGATCTTGCGATTTCTTCTCCCAAGTTTCATGCCTCAGTTTGTCAGATTCAATTCAAAATTGCAACTGGAAGCACGTCATACATTTCCTTCTCTATAATGTCATTGGCAGCCAGACTGACAATGATGGCACAAAAAGTACAGATCATCCTTCACTGGAATTGATCTCCCTCACCTCCTCTCTCATGTCTTTTGGGGGAAGTCTGCAGAAATCAGCAGCTCATTAACTGCCTCGCCTTAGAGCCCTCTTTATCTGGTTACCTCCTTCTTCTAGCACTTAATGCAACACTTTTTCCTCTACGCAGAAGCGTTTGCCCAGAGCCAAATTTCAGTACAGCCAGTGCTCTCGTGGGCAGTCTGCAAAGAAAAATTCACACAAGTCAAGGATCGGACCCAAGCTTTTTTCACAAGGTCTTCAGCCCTGTTTTCTGCTTTTTATTGCCTGTTTTGAGGGCCATGTAGCTCCTCTGGTCCTGGCCTTTACCCACCCCTACCTCCAGCCCACGAAGCAAAGAACCTGCTTTCTCCTGCTTATCTGATTCCCACCTGCCCTGCAGTGCTGCAGAATGGAGGATGTGATCTCACTCATTCTGTGCCACAAAATCAGCAAGGAAGAATCTTTTGTTCCTTCTGCTGGAGTAGACCTGTTCTTTCTGGTTTGATTCCTTCTCTCGTTACCTCTGATAGTTTTGGGTTTGGGCTTTTTCCAGGGGAGGAGATGGGGGGTTGAAGACAGGGAGTCTGTTTACAGCACTTTGAGTTAAACACTGCAATGTGATTATAGTCCTATGTTTTTATAGCATGCCCACTGTGCATAGAGGTCCTCCATCTCATTTATTGCCAGTTTTAGCATGGCATCTTTTCTACACAGGAGATTTAAACCTGGTACCAACTGGCTTCTAATCACACAAACACAAAACAAAGCTCAAGTTCTGGTGTTTTTCCTCAGTTAAATATTTTTTTAAGAGATTTTTGAGAAAAAACTGTAAACACCAGTGGGGTTAAATAGTAAGTTCTTTAAACTTCACTTGCAAAGAGATGGTACTTGCTAGCCTCTAAGGAGCCACGCTGTTTGAGATGTTGGCTCCTGCTTTGGTTGGACCTGACGAGCCACAGATTGCAAAGCAGCAGCTCCACCACTTGAAATAGAAAAGAATCGTTGAGATACAAAACTGATAAAAGTGAGATCACCTTTCAGTTTTCCTGACACTAGAGGGCAAGCCCATTTTAGGTAACGCTACACTGGTTGAAGAATCTTAAAATATGTTTCCTTAATAGCAAGTAAACTGTGCCAACTCTCAGTCACTTGTGTCTCCTCATGGACTTCTCTGGCTTCCAAGGTAGAACAACTCTGCTCAAGCTGGTGGAACTAAGAGGGCCAAAGAGAGCAGTCATCAAACCCGAGACCTGAAGTAAAACTCTCAGCCCCCACAAGAAAGGTTTTGATATTAATATTGGATAACAATCAGCTGCAATCTTAAGGACATTTCCCTTATCTTTACAGATTTTATTTTTTATTTCACTACCCTAGATTTCTAGTACTTATTGTAAGAATATTGATTGCCCAGTGGTCAGCAAGACAGATACAGGATGGAAAGAGAGATGTGAAAAGTGCTTGAGGAAATACTTCCCCTCAAATTACCACCTCATCTCACCATTTTTACCCACGAATACAAAGTGACAGAAAAGCCTTGTTTAACTCATGTCTCTCACTGCTTTTCAGGCTCCTCCATGGTACCTTCCTCTTTACTGAAAAATCCGACACCACAGCTCATTAAGCCAGACTTTGAAAGATAAGAAAGCTTATAGACTCCTTCACTTCTCTGAGGTTAACATTTCTTTAATAGAAGACAATGGTCTTGTGGTTAAGCCACAAACTTGGTGTCAGGGGACCTTGGTTACAATCCATTACACACACAGACTGTGGAAAGCCATATTACTTATCTTGCCTTAACTACATTTTCAAGAAGGCCAAATAAGTTCGCTTTTCCACTGGATGAGGCAAGGGTAATCAAGGCACAAAATGGATGCTGTGCTTCCCGCAAGGACAGCCTCCTAAGGATA
The DNA here is from genome assembly GCA_013397725.1 of Rhagologus leucostigma. Taxonomy (NCBI): domain Eukaryota; kingdom Metazoa; phylum Chordata; class Aves; order Passeriformes; genus Rhagologus; species Rhagologus leucostigma. The sequence goes on from VZTD01001662.1 coordinate 340,707, forward strand.
ATTTATTTTATTCCGCTTTGGTGCCAAACAAGAATAAAATAATTTTTAAAATATTATTAATCGGGTTCCTTAAGATGAAATTGTAAATTTATATGAAGAAACTAATATAGTAGCAAGTATTGAAAAAATTCAGAGATAGCATATAAAATCAGCCTATATTAATTTATACATGCATTTGGAAGCTAAATTGCACCCATTTTCCAAACACTTGCTATGCAGGCACGCAAATATTTCATTCAGGAGATACCTGGATTTAGCATCATTTTAGTCACTTAAATGAGTGATTTAGAAACTCAAATGAGTGTTCTGAGGGATTTGTAGCCTACAAATCCCTCAGCTGCCAGTCCAAAAGGAAACAGCTCTCCGTTTTTTTGCTAGGGCACATATATGTAGTCTATATGTAGGCATCCTTCATGGCCTGTAGCCCCTAAAATAACACTAGAGAGAGCCTCCCATCTTTATTTTCCCAGCAGAAATATTTGGAAAATAGGTAGACGGGAAAGCTTCCTATCAGTTGTTATTTATATGCTACAAATCAGGACAAAATTCACCCCAAAGTTGTAATTACTACACTTCAGCTAAATTATCCAGAATTATACATGATGCACTAATATGTATTTCCCATGTCACACCTATTAACAGTTATCATTATACAGAATAACTACTCTGCATACAACAACATTTGTAAACTTTGCCTTCTTTCAAATACAGCAGACTCAGTTTCCACTGGAATATCCCAACTTAATAGCAGAGTGCTACAGTCACTAAGACCTTAAAAACTAAAGCAGGCATAGGATAAATGTGTACAACCACAACTGAGAACAGTAGGAGGTAATTCCACTATCTCGCTTCTGAATTGTGCAAACTACTCTGAGGAATGTTCAGTCAAGTCTTGCATAACGCTTTATCATAAATAATTACAGCTTAACTACACTTGGCAAATAAACTTAAAAAGCATTTGCTGTAAAGCAAAAGATCTTCTTTTGAAATTTTGCTTACTCACCAGCTAATTTCAAAACCCCAGCAATTTGTCATGTACTCCATAACAGTTTTTGTAGAACAGCGTGGGGTTTTTATAACATGAAGGCTAAAAGTATGTGAAATGTAACACAAATCATTGTCAAAACTCTCTCACTTGGAAACTGGACTTAACAGACTTCTCTTTAACCAAATATCAAATATTTGGAATCTGACAACACATTTTGCAGGGCAGGTTTTAGACTGATACAGTTTAAAACAGTAGTAGTGCTGTCATTTCTGAGCTTTGTAGGAAGAGTTAATCAATTTATCAACAGAGCTGTTGAGAAAAATATTTTTTCTATTTCAGTATAAGTTCCTCCAACTTTGTCACTCAATTCAAGAAAAGATATCAGCATTGCTTGCAGAGATTGTGGAGGTTTAAAAAAAAATTTCAGACTTAAAAATACCTGATGAGTAAAGCTTCGGTTCACTAGTAGTCATGGGATGATATTTTGTGCATTTCAGACTAACGATGATGCTCTCCATCTCTTATTTTGAGTGTAGTGCCTCTCTTTATCATGCTATATATTGCTGCTGCTTCAAAATATTAATTCACCATAACACCTCACCCAGAAAGCCATTTTCAGCCTGTGATGCACACAGTCACTGTGAAGTCAGTGTGATGGTTTTGGGCTAATGAGGATCTTTCACTACTGAATTAGTTCATCAGAATATGGTCTATAATAGTTACTGCAAGCCATTAAAGAAAACAAAAAACCTTAACTTTTAGGTTCTGAATCATTTGTGCATTTATGCTCTGCTGTGACCTTATCTCTGGATTACAATTCATTCGAGGTAAACCCTACGCTTGTGCACAGGGAGAGAACTGGTGTCCGTTTGTTGCCAACTAAATAATAAAGATGTCCGAGAAAAATTCTACCACAGAAATATCGCAGAGAGAAGAAATCTGTGTTTGGACCAACACTGAAGTCTCGCTGGAGTCTGACCTTCCTGCTTCTCTCCATCTTCATCTATGTTTTTGTGCACCTTAGATTGCCTAGCAAGGAAGAGCTGATTGGTTTGTCATAGGAATTGTATGGTTCAGATGTATTTCAGGAGAACGAATTCATCTGGATTAAAAAGGTGGATTGGACTGCTGAACTCCAGATCTCCTTGTGAATGTGTGTCATAACGGAAAAGTATCAGAAGTCTAAAGAAGTAAAAAAAAAAAAAGTAAAATTCTTGTATTATTGCAGAAGTGCTGAAATTTCCCACAGAAATGGAAATTCCAGAACATCTAAGGGGCCTTAATACTGGTGCTTGACAGATAGAAATTATGCTGAGAGTTCCTTGAGACAGATTCTATTTGCAAGCTAAGGCTGTCTGCATGTACAAGCTTAAACAGAGTTTTGAGATCTTTAAGGTATTTTTCTAAAGCATCTATCATAGATCACACATGACATGCTCTAGATGGTCTAGGTAAAGTATAAACAAAAGATGAAAGGAGCTCCCCTATCTCCTTCACAAAAAAAAAATTCTAAATTGTTTCTTCTTAAGACTGTTCCTTTTGTTTTCATTAGAAATTTAATTTATTGTGAATAATAGGTTTTTGTTCTAACTCCTTAGATGCTGATGCAATGCAGCTATCCCAGTCTGAAGTTTAGCTCCTAATTCCACTTCAAAATAACCAGTAGATTAAGTATGCAGCCAGATCAGCAACTGAAAGACAAAGCACAGTTCTGGAGACCAATTGACCCTTCTGTCTGTGACCTGTCTGTTCAGAAGCCACCTTACCAACATAATATCACCTCAGTCCATATCTCCAAACCAAAACTGCCTGTACTGCCACTTCTGATAACACAGCAGGGAAAGTGCCTGGCAAGAAGCCCATTTTCTTTTTGGGGTGGATATGAGCTGGGTAAAAGCAAGCACACAATCTCGTGTTCTTTAACAGAATATTCACAAAAATAAACAGAAGTTGTCGGTAAACCATGGCACCAACTGAGCTCTGCTTTAGTGGAGGAAGAGGAAAAGTTTAGAGGGGTTTCATTCACTTATTAATCAGATCTGTGTAGATGCCTTTTCTCTTACTTCATCAGTGCTTCCTTTTATTGAAACCAGACTTCACCTAATAACAAAAGCTGCAAGGTGTGCAATAATCAATAACTATTACAAGGTAGATTTGCAAACCCCTGCAAACTCATCAAAACTCAGAAAACCAAAGAACCACAAATTGTAGGAAACAAAAAACACTGAAAAAATATACAGTTCACAGAGTGAGTAGGCACACTACAAAGACAATAGAAAACACAAAAATTAAGCCAGATTTGTGTGACAAGACGAATTGTGAAAGAGAAGAAAGTCCTTATTAACTGTATCCCTTCAACTTTTTACACTATAATAGCTAAGTTATAGCTGGTAATTCAACAACACTTTACTCTACAATTACACATGAACTAATCCTACTTCAAATTTATGTGCATTGGCCCTGAGTTTAAATATTCAAAATGCTCTCGGCAGCCACAGGTTATCCAAAAAACAAAATGTGTCTGACTTTTCAGAAAAGCAGGTCACCTCTTCAAACAGCTAAATATGGTTATGTCTGTCTGGCTTTTACTATTCATCTCAAAAATATGTATTTGTCACTTACAAAGTATTTTTGGATGAAAAACAGTATTGTTTGAAACCAAGTTTCATAGGAGTAAAACACTGAATATGTTAAACGTCAATATTCACCGAGCTTCCTTGCCAAAAGTGACACCCTGAAACAGGTGTTTAGCAATAGAACGTTGATATTTTTCATCAAAATGGGGTTTCAGAGGCACAAGGTACTGTATTCCTTGAAATCATGTTTCAGAATTTTAACATTTCCTATGTCTGTGGCTTTAGGGAACCGGTCTCAAGAAAAAGAGGGAGCACATTCCTCAGCCAAGGTCATATCAAAAAAGTTGTGAAACTGGCTTATGAAGATCACTTTCCAGATTTCAACCAAGTTTTTCTACTTCTCCTAACACAAATATTCCACTCATTTCTTTAAAGCATTATCAATGTAACGTATTAAGACCATCACAGATATAGAGTCAGAATTTCATGGGTTTGCCCCATTTACAGAGATAGTAGGTGACTTTTTCTAATGCAACAGAAAGGAGAAATCACAATTCTAAATATTGAAAGGACATAATGCTATATATAATAATATAAAGGTATTGTCAAGTAAATATTAGGCTTTAACTGCAGAAGCAGCTTGTGCAATTCCTCAATATTGTAATTGCCAGCTTTATTTTCTTATGCCTTAGCAAAAGACTGCATCTTTGGGAAATTTACAATTTGCACTATTTATTGAGACAGTTCCAATTCCTTTTTTATTTGTTTTCCAAAAGTACCTATTTTTTACCTGTGCTGACCAGTGCAAAATCAGGCCCACTAATGTTTATAAAATACCACATTATTGTTAGATATCGAATCCAAATGCAAGCGCTGCAGCTTCTAACAGATAGGAGCTTGATGGAATCTGTCTGAAGATTGCAGGTGTCCAGATTGTCTCGGCACCTACTCCGGTAATAGCCCTTGACGCAGGAGACAAAGAGCTCAGCATTTTGTAAAACTTTCTCAGGCTTTGACATTTTAACAAGAGCATAAAAATACCTCTCTTGCCTTTAATTTTCAGGTTTATTATGAGCTTAATAATTATAAACTCGGAAGAAATCCAGGCAGTTGCCTATTAACATTTAAGGTAGTGATGTGCTGCATAGATTGAACAAGTGAAGGATAGCATTGATGCAATTTTTTTTTTTTTAACAGTGCCTAGATCTAACATTTTATCTAGTGCATAAATAGGACACTAAATGAACAAGAGGGCTGAAGTGACTCTGGCAAACACAAGCAATCCTTCCCAACACTTCAGCAATATGATAAACTAGCTAGTATCTCTTGCTGTTACGTAAAATTTTTTGTCAGTGAATCTGAAAACGCTTCATTAAGGAGGTAAATGTTAGTGTTCCTGGGACACAGAGACACACATAAAAATCAGTGGGTTAGTGGCAGGTCTGGAAGTAAAACCAAGACCCCGTGAGCTGTAGAGAAGAATTCTGCCCTTGGTAAAGCTGCCTCAGGAATAGAAAGAGGTTCTTGACAGTAGAGACAAGCCCAATACAGAGGGATATAGTTCTGCACCTCCCGAGTCTGTCAGGCTGTGGGTGACATCCAGCAGGTGTGGGGGGGCAGGCAGCAGTGCCTGGCCCCTCAGCACAGGTGGAGCCAAGCCAGGTCCTCCGTTTGCTGGCTCTGGCTGGGGTACGAATGGTGACTGGAGCTCCACGACGGCTAACAAGGGGAAGGGAGAAGATTTCCTTTCCTGCAGAATTCCTCCCATCAGGCTCTATTACTGCAGTGTGGTGTGAGGAAGGATGGCTGAATTGCTTTCTCATTGCTTAGCTGAGAGCAATTGCTCTTCTGACTATGTTAAAAAATGAATTTTCTTCTTAAAGATTCATAACCCTAAGAAGAAGTTGCTGTGCCTGTGCTTTTCTGCTCTCTGCAAACAGCACACAACAGGCATCTGTGTAAACCAGGACTTGAGATTTGGCCAAGGTCAGGAAGGTATGTGCTGTACCTTAACTTTTTTTCTTTAACAGATATATTATTCTATTAGATGGAAATAGTACCAGGGCAATTCACCTCCTCCTGGCTTTCCTATCTATGTGTGAGCATCTTTGAGAAGTGGGATTAGAGAAAAACCTGCAGGCATATTAATAAATAAACTTCACATGCTGTTTGATATTAAGTAAACATACCACTAAATGTTTCTCTAGGGGCTTGTGATCTCATAACCCATGGACTTCTAATTTGGTTACCTGTGACAGGTGGTTCTTAGCCCCAGGGTTCCACAATGAATTAATTCTATAATGCTTTTTAAAGTTTAACATACTAAGATAAAATAATCAAACATATGTTCTTGAAAAAAATTGGTTCACTTTTCTTTAGAGGTAATATGAAGTGCTACTATTAAAAATAAAAAAGGAAAAAAGAAAAGATAACTGGGGATTCTCAGTCAGAGGGACACACATGGTCGTGATGTAAGTTAAGAAGATAGAAGCTGGCATAAGGATTTGCCTCGATATCAGAGAAATCTCCCTTCCCAGAAACCCTGTCCTCTGTCGTAACAACAAAAAAGAGTTTCATTCTAGGAAAATAGGTATTTGTCCACATATTCGTGTATACAAATATTCTTAGTCCTTTCTGTCTGTTTGCCTATTTATTCCTCATTAGAGAGGATGAAAATTTACTGTTGAAGAAGGGTTAATGAAAATACATTCGTAAAGTTTTTGGGTGAGGGGTTTTTTTTCCCCTTTAAGTGAATCTTGCCTTTGCAAGAGGTGTCTCTGCTCGACATTGGTCAGACAGCCTGCACTGGATATTATCCAGACTACAACTTCCCTTAGTGGGCAGTGATCTTGAACTCCCACTATTTCAGATTTTGCTTCCATATGACGAGACGTTGTGTGGAATCCCAAGAAATGCAACTCACCTGGATCACCAAGGGGAATGGAACATGAGACATGATCCTCAGGAATTACTACTGAATGCTGACAATGCTGGCAACATCTAATTTTCTGAGTTTGGTTAGATTTTCCACCTAAAGGTTTTTTCTAAAGCAGATAGATGCTAACAATTTCCCTATTCTGATGAATTTTGCTTCAGAGTTTCCAAATTCATTTTCTCAGCCTCAGTCTCCAGTAGCTTCTTTCTCTGACAGAGCAGAAAATTATTGCAAATACTCTTCACAATCAATGTAATACAAATATGGGGGAAAAAACCCACATATTTGCCTCAGTTTCAATTTAAGATCATGACTGTGGAATTAACTGCAAAAGGCTTAGAAATAAAGATTTTAACTTGGAACAAACTGATACAGTGAGCCCATTGCCTTCACATCAGAAAAAATAGGAACATTGATACCTACACTTGAAAAGAAAAATGACAAAACAGGAATACCAAAATTATGGAATTGGTAGTAAAAACTTTAATAACATTTTTCAATCAGGAGCAGGGTGCATAAAACAGAGTGTTTGATCACAGACCATCATTTTTACCTCCTCAAAAGGGATTTTCAAATTTATCTGAAGCTAAATCTGGGTTAAAAGTCATCACACCAAAAAAGGTATTCAGTTTCATTTGCAAAAAAAAAAAATCAAAAACCCAAACCAACAAACCAACAACAGAGGTTTTGGACTTAAAATATTTGATTTTTATGTATTTCCTTATGTAATTCAAGAAAATGGGTTTTCTTTTTGTTTGGACTGTTTTATTACTTTTGGTCTCTTTTTATATAGGAAGCTGGTCAATATTCAATGCCCCATGAATACTGATTACTTTGATTTGAAAGACAGTTTAATAAATCCAACTTTTAATACAAGCCTTTAGACCACCTTTTTGGATGAGGACACTGTAATGCAGCCTACATTTGTTTTTCTGCAGAATTTACGGGGTGCTCAGTGCTACAAACTCCATGTGCATCATCATTCTATATTTTTTCTTCCACTTTGGTGAGGCAAAGTGGCTATTATCACAGTTTTTCAAATTGAACGTTGAGGAAACAGACTTTGAGATAGCTAAGATCACACAGGACAGTCAAGGAATGGAAGCCAGATGCTTGATTAGCCCAGTGAATTAAGCAAAAGGCACTCCTGCTTCTAGAGAGCCTATCTCAAGATAAGTACCCCTATTTCAAGATAATAAACCTTTTAACAGCACATGGATTAAAATTTGGTTGTTTGTGAAGAAAAGTTTTTCTCAAATTTCAGGATTCAGAAAGTAAGAGACTCCAAAGACCTGACACATTGCTTTTGGTTCCTTAATTATTTTATTCTTTTAGGGAAACCTACTCCACAAATGTAACTGGACTTTTTTTGTAGGAGAGAAAACCTGCCTAGAGCTCCAACCACTGTTTAGCTTCACTTCTGAATTTCCTGTTTCTCAAGATGGACAGTGTTCCCAAGATGAGAGAATCATGTCATATATCTCAATAGCTTATTATTTTCTACCTCAGCCTCATAAGGAAAGTTAAAAATTTCCTCAAAAAAAAAAATAGATGAGATATAAATGTATACATGACAGAATCAATTTTTCTTTTAGCTAAAGGGCATAATATACAGCCATGTGTCTCCTGCTGCTGAAGGGAAATTATGGTAACATCATTCTACTGTCCTATGAATGAGAAGTATCAAAGAGCTTAAAGAAAGGGATAGTTAGCAGGGAGAGAAGAACAGGACAGAAAAAAAAGTTTAATTGTTTCATTTATCCCTATACTTCCAGCACAAAACTGGTGTCTTAAAAAATATGCTTAATCTGTGCAGACTCACATCCGTGACTCCAGCAGGAAAACAGAGCTGTGCTAATGGGGATTTGGCTGCAAAACATGTCCTTATTTTCCTGGTAAAGTTGCTACACTTCGACTTTGACAAAGGGGCAGGGGAGGCTCCATGTTTCTCTCTTAAGTGAGGTACAGCCTAAATATCCCTGAGCCCTGCAAAGACAGCCTGGGAGCTCGGAGTCCAGGAGCAGCTTCTTTTCCATCATACCCCTCATTTGCAAGGATAATCTACATTAAAAAGTGGATATATCCACATTAAAAAGTATCTAGACAATAAGGCATAATAAGAAGTACCTAGACACTTGAGCCTCGAAGAAAAAGCTCACTATAGGTCCCTTTAAAATGAAATATTCTATTCTGATAAGTGCTCTAATTCCTTTCTACACGATTTTCTGATCAGGTTGAATACTAACTCAAGAGGAGGAGTGTTAATTAGGAGGGGAAGAGGGAAAAAGTCAGGAAAAATTATTAAGTGAGCAGTTATCAGTCCTGTTTCTTTATTTGTCATGTTTTCCAATTCCTTCAACTGAATTTAGTAGACACCTTCTGTGGACTTTTCTTGGAACACACCTTGTTCTTCTGTCTTTTGAGTTAAGCAAAAAATGAAATTCAGGCACTGACATCCTATTTTAAAGGAAATTTGACCATAATAAAAAAGAAATTAAAAAACCCACAAAACCAACAAATAAAAACTCCTCATAAGAAAACAAAGATCAACAGTGTACTAATGAATCTCAAAACCAAAGTAAACTTTGTTCTTTCCGAACAACTCTAACAAGCAGGTCTACTAATGGCCCCTTTTGACCATTGCACTGCTCTCAGACTTTTTCCAGAGACAATTCATAAGAAATAAAATCTAATGAATCTCCAAAGCTGTACTTTCTTGACTTATTACATTAGCAGGGCCTCTCATCTGGTTGGGAATTTTGAGAGAATCACAGAATTCATTAAAGCAATTTACTGTATAATGGTAGATGGCTAAGTTAGATCCCTACTAATGAGATGAACATTAATTAAATAAATTGTAGAATAGAAGTGAACTGTTTAGCCGAGTTAAAAAGCCTTACAAACAAGCCTTGCACTACAAGTCTAAATTCTGTTCAACCACACATTTTTCTCAAATGAAAGCACCATTTTTTTTTTATTGTTGAATTATATATTGGAAATGGAGCTCAGCAGGAATCATCTTTAGTGTCAGCAAAGATCCAGTTCAACTACAAAGTGAGACGGCCCTCAAAAAAAACCCAAAACAAAACACACGTTTCAGAATGAGGTCTCCCTCCTGGCATCTGCAGGTTGATTTAATGACCCAAGTAACTGCAACATTACAGAAGAAAATGTAAAGGAAAGGCTCACGCCCAAATTTCAAAACACACCTTAGCTTTATATAATTATTTTCCTTTTCCAACATCTTTTGCCTACTTCCTAAGCATCAACCATTTCTTTGGTATCACACAAAATAAGAGAAACTGATTAAAACATTATTTCATATCTGATTGAGGTTTTACAGGATGCCTTTCAGAATTCCCTAAGATGGTGTTAACTTCCAGCTGATTCCATTTTTTTTTTTCGTTTATGTCAATCCACTTTTGAGACAACAGCTTGGACAATATGAAAACTCCAGCTTTTTGTTCCACAGGGCCCATTTTACACTAAGCACTTGAAAGTGAGAAGAGCATACATATGTTAGAATCAGACTATAGAACCCAGAGATTTTTCCTTAGATCGGCACCAACATGAGGTTTAAAAAACGCACACCTATAAAAGTCACATACAATCCAGTGACAGGTGGGTTTAAACGAGAAACAAGGTGGCGTTACTGAAATAACAAAGGACATAAAGGAAAAACACGATAGTCAAAACCTTAAGGTGTCCTAGACACACGTTCAACAAGGAGTTCCTTGGCAGTAAGACTCAAATTAAATTCTGAAGTCCAGAACATTTTAGAACCTGAGTCAAGTCAATGTACATCAGCCTTGATTTTCGACGTGCTTGGTGGTATTATGCGTGCTCTGACTCCTTCCCCAGCAAGTTTTATTCTCTCAAAAGCCTTCTCCTCTAGCCCAAAGGAGAAAAAGCAACAATGCTTAATCCTGAAACTCTTCCTTACAACCAGTGCACAAGAAGTTCCTGTAAAACAATCGACAGCTGCTTGTGCTGAAGCGTGTTTTATAGAGATCCTCACACAAAGATGCTGGAGGAAGATGTGTAAGGTCAGCCAGGTAGAGACTCCACCCAGAGTCCTGCTGACAGGGAGTGATGTAAAAGAGCAGAACAGTGCCATGCAGCCCTGGATAACTGTTGGGTGTGAGGCAGCTGCTTCTGAAAGCTGAAGTGAGCCTCCTTGTCTGCTCAATGGAAATAATGTCAGTCAATCAAGTTCAGATGAGTCAGGATAATAGTGAAAATAAACAGGTAAATAAGACAGTTTTCCATAAAAGGGCAAGTCAACTCAAATCTTTTCCTCTGAATGAATTCAAAATTTTCTGTGAAATGTGACTTTCTGCATGTTAAACTGCATATAAGTATGCCTAATTTTATCTCAATCAAAAGAACACAATATTGCCTTGATCCTAATAAAGAACTTCCTCCTACTTTTTTTTTCCGATGTTTTTAGCTTAATAAAACTAGTGTGAGAAGTTTCAATACAGAGGTTTTTTCTGACAATTATATACACATGTATAGCAGGAGACATCTTAAAGTTAGCACTGTCATTCATTCATACTGAAAAAAGTCTCTGTATTGCATGTGTGCCACTAAACCCATCACTGCTACCTTGCCTACATCCTGAGACATTGCTTAGGAGCAACAGCAATTTTAAAGGACTTATCTAAGCAACCTCTTGCTTAAAAGTCAAGCTAGCATTTTACGTCCAAGTCAGTAAAGCCCAGGAAAAAGTTTTCCTCTCATGCATATGTTGGTCTGAAATATTTACAGGCAGAACTGTGAGGATGGGCCATTTCTATGATTTGAAAGAACTCGTCTGTACTGTTCATCCTTCTAGCACTCATCCAAACCCAGCCTAACCTCAGCATCTCCAGGCTGCTGCACATCGAGAGAAGAATGTTGGCCGGGCAGCTCCTGCGCAGGTGCCCGCACTGCCAGACTGTTCCGTGGGCAGGCAAGAGTGGCAGAGGTGCTGGGGCTGTGCTCTCCTCCAGAGCTCCCTCCACAAGAGGATTGAGACACCAAAGTTGTAAGAGGAACTTACTCTGACACTGCCTGTTCTTTGGATAAATAGAGGGCTTCAGAGTTGTCAATACAGCACTTTTGCTACGCACTCGATTCAGTGCAAAATAAATGAGGATATTTTCCTCTTGCAGCATGTATTAAATCCCATTAGCATTAATGAGAGTTACACGTGAGTTTGGCAGGGAGCACACACAAAGTGCAGAGCAGACAGTTTCCAAATTCTCAGCCCTCCCTTATATCTTTCAGCCATCTTTTCTCTGTGAAAGCCTTACCATACAAAGTCCAGAATAAAAAAGGTAAATCAAATTCTTGCACGTACAGTATGTTAAGATGATGGGTTGGGGGTGGGGAGGGGGGAATCCCAGGGCCTGATGTGCACATAATTACCGTGCTTGCATTTAGCAAAGTGCTACCAGTTAAACTGCCAGACAGCACTAATATAGTAGGAAGGCTTTGAGCTGGCTGAGCAACTTTTCACAGCACACTGGTAAAATAATAAATTGTGCTATGACCGATAACATTCAATAATTTCTCTGATATATTGCTACAGCCACTTTTTCTACAGTCTAAAGCTCATATTTCTCTGTCATATTAGTAATTTCCATATTGCTCTTGGAGTTAGTAAGGAAAAGTACATCACAGTAGTAACAAAAGGAAGATGACTGTTCTTTAAAAGAAAAAAAAAATAGAGACAGAAAAAGGAAGCAGGAAATGTCAGGACTTTTTTTTTAAACTTCCACAATACACCAGTGGATGACTACAGGAAAAAAAAAAACTACAGCAGCTGCTACAACATTGCTTCATCACAGACCCAGCAGAGTAAGAGTCGTGGATCCATTTTGTCTTTTTCTTGCTTGATAATATCACTAAAGCATTAATGGAATCCTTACACTCCATTGGTATGGTATGAATTTATCTACAGCATATTCTTTATTGGTTTGAGTACAGATATGTTATTTTCCTGTACAGGGAGGTGGGGAAAAGGGGGTTCTCTGCGTCTGTTAAAGAAAATACATTCCTTATTAAAGAAAAATCGGTGAGAAAAAAGCAAACTTTCATACAAGATAAAACAGTGTTGATATTCAGGTTAAGCTATGCAAATGAGTGAGAAATTAATTTGGAACTTAATTATTACACAAAACTTTGTTGCCTTGGACTTAAGTTATCCTTCCAGTCTCTGTTAAGAGTAGCAGAATACAAGACATACTATGGTTGTTATGGCTAGAAAAAGAAAAAGTATCCTTATTTTAAGGGACATTTACCTTTTGAACTAGCTGTTACCATAGGATGCCATTGTCCTCATTTGATTCCAACACTGCAAACATTTTCCGATTATTATCAACTTAAAGTTTTATTTATTGCCATATGAAAACATGTGTTGAATAGAGTGTAAGAAAGTTCTTTCTACAAAATTTTTAAGTCTGATTTTTGGCATACAGAAAAACCTCTTTAAAAAAGAAAATAACAGAGAACCATTATGATCATGCACTGTGTTGTTGAAAAGTTCACGTGAAAGAAAATTTTTTTTGTACCAGATAGCTTCCAAGTGGAATTTTTCCACCCACACCTCTGTTCTGAACTTGGCAACCAGATTTCACAGTTATAAACCCCTAACCACTCATCAGTACCCTTCGTTTTTCAAGCATAAAGGGTGATCACATTCAGCATCCTCTTACCCACCCAAGAAATAGTGTCAACTTTAGTACTTTTTAAGTACTAAACAAGATTCTGCCCTGATGTTGTACCAGGAGGGAAATAGAGAATAAGGAACAGGAGATAAAACCACATCAGTCCTTTCACATAGCTGGCAGCAAAACTGGCTGAAGGAAAAGGGTTGGGGAAGGAAGGAAAGGGGATAAAAAAGAGAGAAAACAAGGCTTGTAAAATAGTTATGTTCATGCTTCAAATGGAGTTAACTAGCGAGTCCTCAGCACCATAAACAAGACCAGCTGGTTACGTCAACTCTTCCAGGCTGAGGAGATGAGATGCAATGATGGAGACCGGAAGAACAATTCCAGACTCTCGTCTATCGCAGAAAAAGACGGATTTTTACAACTCACTCTCTCAGTCACTGTTGCCATCTTACAGGCTCTTTACTTGTTTAACAGAGGTGGCAATCTCGCTTCCTCGGGCCCCAGAACAAGCCAAAATCCACAGAAGAACCATGGCTATTTTGATGCCCTAAACTGTGTGCTTAGCCCGTGCTCGAGATGCCCCTGCTCTTGGACACTCAGCTCTGGGGAGTGTTTCCACACATCAGGTTAACACTGAGAGGGACAAGAGCTTAAACAGTTTTTAGTGTTTCAAGAACTGCAAATTTCCAGTATACAGGAGAAATTCAGTGACAGCGAATGTCTTATTTGCTATCATACAGTCACCATCAGTTTTTCAGGTCCTAAGTAATTTACAGAGAAACCTATCTATGTTATTGCCTAAGGAAATGGCAAGAATCAGTGTCAGAGCAGAACTCAAAACACACAGAAACAAGCCAGCACACGTAAATGATCACTTCAGAGGGCTAAGTCTAGAGGATGAGATCCTTTGGACCCATGAATAAAGCCTCAAATGTCATTGCAATGACTTGTGAAAACCACAGGTTGAAAAGTCACAAGAGGTTGATTTATTCATCCAAAGGCTTGTCTGTGTAAGATTTAAGACAAGTCTTTGCTGTAACTGCTTTGTACTAACTGACCTTTCCAAACTAACAGCTGCGTTTACCAAGAGTCAGGTAAGGAGAGGACATAAAGGAGGGGCAGGAAGGAGGATGCTCTCATATATGAGCACAGCTGTATGACCAAGTAACCCATTCTCATCTTCCTTACATCCTGCCTCAGGCATTTCTGGGATTGGTGGCACACAGGCATAGCAACAGAAGTTACAGAGAACTGACTGCTGTTTGCATCCAGAGATCAACATCCCAGATCCTCAACACCTTCAAAGCAGGTGATAGGATTCTGAGACTTGCAGCAGATCAGCACAAACCACGCGCCAGTTTTATCTGACACGGTATTGCCAAGCAGAGGCAGCTTTCAGGCCAATTCCTATGACACCATGAAACATTCCTGGTTAAATGATTCATGAGAGCAGCCATGGTAACAACCACTGCTTGTGCATTTCCACTGCATTTCCAGATCTCTTGAGGTGACTGCAAGACATGGAGTGAATAGTGACTTCCAGGGCAACAATTTTCTGGAACATCCTTTGCCCACAGAGCCATGTCTGGGCTCACGAAATGAGAACCAGCTGGCACTGGAGAACAGGACTGCAGAGATATCATGCCTGGAAACAGCTGCAGAACTTCAGCCCGGTGTAAATAGTTCCTTTAATGTCGAGGAAAGTCTGTAGCTTAGCCTTGAGCTGTAACAACAGGATATCAGCACAAGAACCGTATGAGCTGTGAGAAATCCAGAGCCCTGGCTAGCCAATTGCTTGCCCCGGCTACCAGCTACTGATCTCAGTGGGTGGACTGTTAGAGTGGAGATGCAACCTGCCCTCTCACAGCTCACTGTTATCTGGGTCTTCCAGGTCTTGCCATTCCTTGGGAGAACACAGAGTTTATATTTTTGCCCAAGTTTATTTGCAGATCTTGCAGTTTAATAGAGGGAGAAAAGAGTACGGTGTGATCACAGTTCATCTATAAAATAAACATTAAAAACAAATTAAAAGATCTAGCTTGTGCTAAGTTACTGGTTTCTGCTCAGAATCTACTAGAGTGATAGGGATAACCTCATCATTGGGTAGAGGCAGCTTAAAAGCCTCTATCAATACACTCCATCTAACTTAAATTCCTATGGGATGACCTGTGCATACTCTTTGAGGAAAGAACAATGCTCACTTTGGACATTTCCCTCCTACAGCAGTTTCTGCTGCTTGATGTGGCTTAAACTTGTGGCAGAACTTGCCCAGGTTCCTTCTACACAATGAGCCAGAGAAAGGTTTCATTGAATTACAAGAAGAGCAGAAATTTAAAAATTCTAGAATTGACGAAAGTCTTTTTTTTGAGTAGGTGTGCTATGCAAAGAGAAAGGCTTGAATTGAAAGGAAAGAGGGAGCTTGGCTTAGACTGCTTTAAAAAAAAGTGATAAAATAACCAGCAGCCAACTGCCATTTCTGGCCACAGAGTTTTCCTTTCTATGACCAGTCAGGCCAAAAGGCTGAGGAGATTTGCCAAGCTGTGAATCTTTCATGAGCAGTTGGAAGAGAACAGGCACAGTGTTGAGAGCTTCAGAGAGGGCTTCTCCATTTTGCAAATTTCGAGTAACATCTATATTACAGATGTGTTTTATATCTAAAATTTTAAATCTTGTGCAGGCAAGTTAAAAACTAGCTGTATTGTTATTTCAGGTTTACAACGAATTTGAAGCATCTTGGGAGTTAATGGTGTTAATAGCTTTGTGCAATGTGTTTCCTATCCATTACTTCAATTCCTTTTTTAAAAATACATTTGCAATGATAAAAATCACCATTCAGATTTATACTGATTAAAGAAAAGCCTGACTGATAACAAACTTGCACAGACAACCCAAATTAATTGTTGGTTTGATTAAAATGCAGCATGTATATGATAACTATGAGCTCTTATGGTCACACTGTGATTCTCAAGCAACACAGATGTGATAAGTGCTCATTTTTAATCTGGTACAGTTTGCAAGTACACCAGCATCATGTTGGAAGAGAACATATGTTTGAATAGATTAAGGAACCAGCCACCGCCTCAGGATTCCCAATAACAGAGGAGGATGGTGCTCATCAAAGAGAACAAGAGAATACTGGGGAAAAAAGATGTTCTAGTAGTGTCAGTCTAGTTCTTGCATCTGTCCAAGCAACACTGAAATCATTTTAATGTGTGCAGAGACATAGTAATTTAGAGGAAAGAGGAAAGAGTTCAAAAACGAGTATGAGATTTTATGAGGTTTATATCCAACCTTTTTAGGAGAAAATACCTATAAGGTACAAGTCAAGCTCAGCAAACAACAGCTTCTAAGGCTAATGTAATGATTCCCTACCCTGATGTCAAGCAAAGCTTTCAGGGTCATTTCCACCACAGCAATGTCTTAGCCAGGCCTTCTGTCTATCAAAAAACTCACGGCTCTCAGGCCCTGTATCATACAACAGCTGGCACTGTCACCCTCACAGCCACAGCCCTATCACACCTTATACAGCACTCACTGGGGGTGATACCCCATGACAAAGCTCCTTCCATTCATATAAGGGTAGAGAATGGAAGATGCACTACCAGAAGTCATATTTCCATCTTTTTACCTCTGCAGAACGTGTTCGAACCCAACACTGCACAGCACTGTATGACCCTGCTCAACCAACAGCTTGGCCCTGCCCACTGGCTTTTTGTACTGATGGGCAGATTCTTTCCATGCTTTCTACATCTGGGCCTTCATATCTCCAGAAAATAAGAGGTCAGAGCACGGCTACAGTTGGAAACTGAACAAAGTGGGCATAATACAGATATAAAGCATGAAACAGAAACAGAAATAGCACATTCACTGGGTATGCAGATCCCTAGAGC
Organism: Rhagologus leucostigma; assembly: GCA_013397725.1. Taxonomy (NCBI): domain Eukaryota; kingdom Metazoa; phylum Chordata; class Aves; order Passeriformes; genus Rhagologus; species Rhagologus leucostigma. The sequence continues at coordinate 357,755 of VZTD01001662.1, forward strand.
ACAAGTGAAATCTGACTGTGTACCAGAACTGAGAAGTGATATCAACACTTCAGAGCACTAGACGACCTTCAGGTAAGTACTGTATTTAGAATATTCTGGATACGTGCAGACATACAGCTGTATGAATAGAATAGTAAATATTCTCATAATTAAAGACTATATTGTAGTGTATATGCAAAAGAGAACCAAATTAAAGTTCCACTGGCATCTTCAATTTTAGCACTTCCATTATATATATTAAATCAATCACTGTAATTACTGTAAATATGACAACTTATTACAATCTTGTAAATAAAAAATGGACTTTCAAAGAAAAGCCTTGAACCATTCACGATTGTCAATGAAACACCCCACAGCTGCTCAGCTTCAGAGGAATAAACTGCAGTTTACCTTCTCCAGAGAACTACCCAAAGCACTTTTCTCTTTAAATAAATTCTTCTGCATGAGAGCAATCTCAAGGTTGCAACAAGCACTTCCTAAGCTCACGAGAGCACTGGCACTGCTCATAGTACTGGAAGTCACCACAATTATGTTTTCTTTGTGTTGATGGCATTGTCAAGACTCACACATTCAGTGAAACACTGCTTCAGTTCTCTCAGTGATATCTAGCAACCACACTTCATGTCATCAACCCATGTCTAATATGTTTTAGCATTATTTCTTCAGCCATGCCCTGGGCAAAATAACTTCAAAAGTCATCCTTTGCTCCCTTGTTTTTATACAGCCAACACTTTTGACAAACCCAAAATGTAATGTTAATGGCAATCTTTGTGCAGGGAACTGTGATGTACCTCCAACTTCTTCCTTAAAATCTCAGTTCTGAAAGACAGCCTGGTAGACAATAATAAAGAAACTGTTGCTAAGAGAAATTACTTTTGGGGGCTTTATGAGAAGATTTCTTATGGTACTTGTGGAGTAACACAAAGCCAGTCCAATACCCTTTAATCATTTCATGTAGGAAAATTATAATTTCCTGGAGCATGCACCGTACACATCTGCTTGCTAAGGGATGTGGAGAATAACACAACCAACAGAAATGGAACAGAAATTTTTAGAAAGATTCCCCCTGGCCTGATGCTGAGAGCAACACTACATACTTTACTCCTTACTCACAGATTTATGCTATTCATCTATGTCTAATAGCTAACCTAATAAATAAAAATAAACAAACCATACAATGCTTGTCTAAATTGAAGCCAAATAACACCTAAACCTCATACATGGGCTAAGATATCAAACTGAAAATCTTTGGTTCAGCCAAATGAAACAAGCACAACATACTCTGAAAAAACTCTCGCAGATTTTGGAACTAGAAAAAGGACACTTCAGAAGCACAGCATGGCCCCTTGGCCACTATTCTATCATCTCACCAGCCACTCCCTTTTATTAATATTCATAGAAGATATATAATAGCCTTATTTTCCCTTTGGAAGTAAGCAACAGATGAAGAGATAAGAAAGAGCATCTTCTGTTGGTCCTTTTAGGCCCAGTCTACAAAGAATGATCCTTGTCAGCTGCTCTCCCTCTTTTCTAGTGCAAATCTCTGTGTGTGCTATAGTGCCATCAGAAACAAAAATAGTACAAGAAGTCATCAAACATTTGGCCATGAAGTATTTCAGCATCAAGAGACTGTTGTCTTGCATTTTCAGCTTCTACCCAGAATATTTTTAGCAGCTTTCAGAATAAAAGGAGGACATTGCCAACCCTGCAACAGTTTAAAAAAAAAAAAAAAAGAAGAAGAAAACAGACTAGACAAACAAGAACTGTTTCAGCAGGGTGAAAAGGATCTTTTTTAAATTCAGAGGAAGAATTCGAGGTGTGGAGCAATTTCTCTCCCTGTTTTCTGAGTCCATCAGAGGAAACAGGAGCAGCCAAGGTGAATGTACAGTTGGGAATCCTGTTCTCTAATAAATATTACCTAGGTAACAAAATTCCGACAATCAAGATTCTTGTTCTCTAGGAACTTTTAATTGATTCCAGTTTTCTAATTAATCTGAAAGATATAACCTAAGGTAGCAAACTGGTAAGCAACGCAGAAATACCAAATGAGGAACAAATCTAACAGGTAAGGATAGGGGTTCAAGCACATCAAATATGTTAATGCAGTCACTGCATGATGATACGTCCTACTCAAACAGTTTGTATAGTACTATCAACTGCCTTTTGGGGTTTTTTTTCATTTTTTTGCTGTTTCAGACAGGGGGCTTTACTGGTTTCTTTTTTTGTTTCGGGTTTTTTTGAAAAAAAGGTGCTGAAAACCAGAACGTCTGTGGCTGAAAGAAGCCGAGTTTCTGAAGAGGAAATAAGAAAAAAAATAGGAAATAAAAAAAGGTGTCGTGTACTAAAAAACAGAAGGTTAGGAACCAAGTAGCTTTGTGATGCTTTTACCTTAAAGATCAGAGTGGGAGTTACGCTTTAGGTCTTAGGTGAAATGAGTTTGACAGATTAGGTCTAGTTACCAGCTGTCAGTGAACTGCATCAAAAAACAGCACATACATACACAGCTTACTACAACTAACTGTTCTCTGCTCCAGACAATTTCCCTCTGGAGCCGACATGAAGATAAATGAACTCCTGTCCCCAGGGACAAGTGTCCCTCAATGAGGCAAAACAATACACGCTCAAACACGCTACAGTGCTGCTGCTCTTCTTGACTGTCACAAATAGAACCAGAAGTCTATGTTTCCCAGAAGTTAAGTGTGGGCACTACACGAACCAGGACGTTACTAGAGCAGGGGTTAGGCAGAGGAGGAAACCCCTAGAAATCCTAAAATCCTAGAAATTTTTTTGTTAATAGGAAAAAAAAAAAAATCTTCACACTTTTCTCAGCTGGGGGGATTCTTCTCTTTTCTGTCTGTTGCCTTGTCCTGATCCCTGACTGTTCTTCAACAAAAGGCAGAATTTCTTGTGAAAGTCTGGCATACAGCACTTTCTGAGAAGATAAATTATCTCATGGTCCCTGCTTTTCTTTTTATTGTTTTGCCTCTTTATCTTCCAACCCCTCCCCTTCATCCTACTTCTGCTATTCACCACAATTTTCTGAAATGAAACCAAGCCTTAGCCATCCTACTGATGCTTGCCCTATCACTCACTAGATCACACAAGGATATCCTGCAATTCCCTTCCTTAAAATTGATTCCATTAGGAACAATTCTCTCAGAAGTTTGTTGCTGAGCATATTTGCTGGCGGGTATTTTGAAAGAGTAACCACTTTAAACACAAGGACATCAGTTCTGCAGTATTTTTCAACTTGTCTTATCTAAATGACACTGCTTTGCATTCAAAGTGTAATCCATGATCAAAAAAATCAAAAGCCACAGTAATGAGATTTAAAAAACAGTATTTCTCTCTAAAACAAAGTATCATCTGCACAAACACCTCAGAGAATCCCCCAAGAAATCCCTAGGATCGATGAAATGTTTCTTGAATGCCATTAACATACAACACTTTCATACTTGCAAATACCCACTGCTGGATAAAAGCTAGAAAGTTTTTATTAAGTGTGAAAGAAACATACTGTCAAGAGAAGTACAGCACGTGCTTGATATCCGTACTTGCACTTATACACTGAAATTTGTTAGCAGAGGTTCAGTAACTGGGTCCCTTGTGAAAGTGATCCTCACAATGTTGTTTTCATTTCTCCAGCCATTGTACCATGCAATGAGCAGATAATCACACATTTGAACCACTGAAGACAAAGAATTTACTCAAATCTGTCTGCAGACCCTGGGAAAGCACTCCTCAGTCTTAACCTCTTGCCAACATATAGCAAAATTACAATGACTCTGGATGCCAGCAGTGGCACAGTCCAGAGAAACTTCAGCCGTGCTCTGCAATTTCCTCCCACGAGGGTCTCCACAAATTTCCTTCTTCCCTAAGATTTCTTGAAGCTATATGCAATTTTCCTTGGTGAAAAAGACCATCATTATACAAGCCTACAAGTATGGTTCTTGCTAACAGAGGTGCAGCGTCTACGACTAGTTAGTAGCCTTTTCTGCCTCCTAAGTACATTTCCCAAATGTAATTGTTTCAGAGATTCCCAACAGGATAACTATGGTTACACAGCTTTTGCAAATGAAACCCACAGGTTATGCCAACGAAACCCTCCCTGTAGCTCAGTTCGTTTCTGTTCACCCACAGACTAAAGCAGAGAGCTCTTCCCCCCCAGTGGCTCTGCTCATCCCCAGTTTTGAACAAATCACTGTGCAAACAGCCCCAGGGCAGCATTTCACCCTTTGCACCAAGAGAAGAAGATGCCAGAGCTTGAAATAGACTGAAAGACATACGTTACCAACACAACTAACAATATTTTGATCTAACAAGTGATAGACCACGTTTGATAACAAAAGGATACATCATTACTTAAGATAGCTTTTAAAATAGGTTACTCTATAGCACTGTGGCTGAAACGCTTCCTGTTCGGGTAATCAACCAAGTCTTCAGTGTCTTCTGCATCCCTCTTTCCATATAATTAGATAAATACTGAGTTTGAATCTTCCTATTAAGAACCATGCCATTACACACGCTTTCCATTTATACAGGACAGCAATTCCTGTCTCAGAGCAGCTGCTGGTTTTTATCTTCTTTTTAGTTTGATCTACTCTTCAGCCACCTCACCTTTCCTACTACACATCATGACACCCATCCTGCATTTTCACAGTCTTTCATCAGCTAGACTTCAAAAACAGAATCCAGGTGTTTGTGCCCAACATTTTCTTTGCCTTATTACCAGCACAATTCCTGCATAGGTGAAGGTTTAATTTTGACTTTCATCCCCATGCCATAACTCAGGGCATGTTCATTACTAAAGTTTCAAATTTGGCGTGATAATTTAAACAGGTGTTGGAGGCATGAAGTTGACCCCTAATTAATAATGAAAGCCAGAATTCTGGATGAGATAAGGACAGCATGAGTTTGGCAGCCCACAATGGATAAAGGCACCAGCAGAGCAAACACACTATGACAGGGTTCGGGATTAGCAATGCAAGTATTTTCTCAGCATTCAGTGACACAAGAGGTTATATTATCCAAAAAACAACACTATCCCAGACACACAGATGGTGGTCACTGATATACACAACATATTTTGTCATTCCCAAAGAGGTGCATGCTTGTTTACCTAAAGAAAAACTGCTTGAAACACTGTGGCAGGTGACGCTCTTTTGTTCTCTAAATCCAGCGCCTCTGGAAGGCAGTGACAGAGTTAACAACTTTGCACCTTCTCAAACCATCAGGCCATGTGCTGGATGAGCTGTGTCACACATCATCCTGCCAGTCATGGATATACAGATCAGCTGCTTGCTTCAGTCCAAGTCTGAAGAATCAGCTTGACTGGGACAAAGGGAGGGCGTTAAATGTTGTGCACGCTCACATGTGAATTATTGAGTTTCTTCATTCAAAGCAGTGTCTTCAGGCACACAATTTACAAGGGTGGGCTGGTGGATACAGGCAGGATACACAAAATCACTGACCTAGAAAGCGGGGCTCGCTCCGTGACAGTCGGTGGCAACAGTTTGAGAAGGAACCTTTGAAAAATTCCATTTGAGGACAACAGGACCTGGCAGCTGTCAGCCCTGGTAGTCAAGTCAGTGGGGAGAAAGGCTTGGCCAGCCATGTCAGACCCTTGCCAAGCTGCATGGGGCTAAGGCTCCAGCCAAACCTTTCAGCACGCCGGACGTAATTAATGCAGAAAAGGCCCTTTGCCCTGCAGCAGCCTGAGAGGGGCTGATAGGGAAGCATGGATATTGCCCTAATTTTATTCCTGGGTTATTTAGTTCCATGCATTATGAAACTAGGTACTTGCAGGAGTACAAGACATAAAATACATTGTTTCAGTTTTTACAGGAACCGTGAAAGAGCCCAAAGCATTTGTTTGTTGATAATAACTAGTGTAAAAACATGTACAACCTTCACTGAGCCTTTTTTTTCAACAGAACAAACACCATTATTTTCTGGAGACTGACATGAAAGATTCCATTAACAGAAGATCAGAAATTGGTGTTGCAACAAAAATCCTGCCTTTTGTAGGCATGTCTTCAGGAGCTGTAGGAATATGCATGGGGCGGTAAGATGCTCTGTCAATGGGCACTCAGATTTTAGCTTCAGCAGCTGGTTAGGAATGCAGGCATCCCATGTAGGTGAAGGTATACAGGTAAAGGTCTGGATATCTTCTCAAGTGAATATTTAGAGTGGAAGCCTACCTGAAAAGGTCTCAATTATTCTCAGAAGAAACCATCCCCTCTCAACTGGCTATGCAGAAAGTTTTATCTCCAAGATATCTGCAACCAGATGCTTGGGCTCTGTTTAATCTCACCTAGACACAGCTGTCTAACAGTGTAATCTATCTCCCTTTGTAGGCAAGGGGGAGAGTTGGACTTCAAGATGCACCTCCGTACTCATGCTCTACTCTGCACCAACTCATCTCTTTGAAGACCAAAGAAATTCAGACAATTCACTTAACTTAGACACACAAGTCTCAGGCTTGAGATGTCAGGCGGAGCTAACCCCATGCTTGCCACTTCATGGATGAATCTCTGGACTCCCCCTAAACACTTTAGCTTTTCTTGGCTAGTCGTAAAGGTATGTTGCAAATAACACGACCAGTTTTTCTGTCTTTCAGAAACATGCTGCCAATATTCGCCCCCTTCCTGTGCACCCAGCTGGGCATGTTCCCCCCAGCCCTCTCTCCAGCGAGATGCCAGCATTGACTCAGCATCTGCCAAACAGCTCAGATACAGCTTTGCTGTTGTGGTGAAAGATTTGGCCTTTCTCCTGCATTCTTTCTAGCCATCCATGTAAGAGACTTAGAACGGATGTTGGGGATTAGATGTACATAATACCTCCAAAAGGACGGGACAGAAAGGAATAGATTAATGCAACTAACCACATCACACTAGTGCAGGCCAAAAATATTCACCTCAGCAGACAACACCAGGAGCAGCAGAGTGTGGGTGATTTGTGGCTGAGCAGCAGCTCAGCATAAGTGATCCAAATCACAATGATTTAGATGTTCTTGATATCTAATCTTATGTTGTACTGAGGACATTACAGTGCAACTCCGAGCATCCAACTCTAATTTAGCTACAGTTGTACACATTAACTTCTCTACAACATTGCTTCTGTTCTCCTGCTGCCAAGCCTCATGTCCCTTCCCAATACACCATTATGAGGGATTTTTGTTTCCCTCTTTTTAAATCACAAATCAGACACAGCAGTCTGCTGAATCAAGAAACTCTCTTTAAGGAAGGCAATAGATTTTGAGCCTCTAGAGTATTTTGGGGTCACATTTTCTGGCTTTCCTCCACAGCAATGAGAACCACAAATATACATTAAAATGGAAAAAAAAAATAGAGCAAGAGAAAGAAAACTAGAGTGGAATCACTTGCCTCCAGCATCTGGCTCTTGAAGAAAAACATACATGACCACCATTTTTTCATTACCCCCCACTCGCATGATTCTTACCACCCTCTATTAGATGGAGAGCATCACTAGATGATTCACAGAGCTCCCTGTCTGCCAAGCATATTTGAGGCCACATAATTTTACCCTTTGATTATAAACACTGTTTTTATGTAAGGATGTGGGCACACTCACCAGCTCATCATTTCTTTTGGGAGGTTGTGAATTGCAAGCTGTAGCCAGCAACAAACTCTGCCTGATGTTCTGCTAGTTAAGGAATGCTTAAATAAGAACAATATCAGAGTGATAAATACAAGCCCTCTTTGCTTTGCTCTTTTCATGGCCTCGGTCTACATTTTATGTCAAAAAGTACTGTGAAGTATTGTAGATAGTGCTGATAATGAAAACTAAAGCTATGGCTGCCTAACATTCTCATTATAACTTCTTATTTTCAGTCATTTATAACTTTGCCAAAAACAATGCCTCAAGCTGGTTTAAAGGAGGAGGGGATCAGTAATTAAGTTAATCTGTTCCTGAGAGCATCAAGGAAAACTAGTCTTTAACACGATATTTAGAGAAAAAAAAAATGTTGTGATTTCTTTGAAGCATCCGTACATTTCACTGCTCCAAAGCTGGCATTCATAAATTTGTAAAGGCCTGTCCTAAAATAAAGGAGGTTTCTTCTTCACAAAATCATAAAGGCAAAAAACCCAAAACAAACAAAAAAACCCCCCAAAATCAGCAAACAACCACAAAAAACTTTGAAATTATTTACAAGAAGCAAGGGTCACAGCCAATGGGGAACTTGCTCTAGGACCATGATCCAGACATCTGTATTTTGTGTTAGCTCAGTTGCGCTGAGCAGGGTCACCCATCCATCCCTAATTCCTCAGCAAAGGGAGCAAACAACAAACTGGAGGAAAAAGGGCTGAGTTAAACAATGAAGTGCTTGAGGGGCAGTAATATTTTAAAACATGAAACTCTGGAGTCTCTGTTCCTCTTTCCCAGCTGCTCTCTTTGCGCACTGGCATGCAAATTTGTGTAAATCCATGCAAATGCAGGACCCATTGCGTTCTGTTCTCTGGGCGCATCCCGGCACGCTGAGCTCCCTCTCCCTGCCAGGGCCAGGCTGCAGCAGCACCTCTCTGCCTTCCTGACCACAAACTCCACACTCAGGAAGATGGGGAGAAGCTGAGGCACTCTGTCATCACGGCAGGTTGTGCCAACATGCCGAGGAAGGGGAGGTGTGTGGTAATGCACGTGGAATGCACCTTTCCAAGGCTGACCACTCCCACAGACGCCCTGTTCTTGTGCTGGGGTTTGGCTGCCTGCACCAGGGTATCAGTTCCCTGCGGCCAGGGAATGTTTATAGTTTCTATAATGAGGAACTGTACCCTTTTTCAGCCATAACTGAGGTTTTTTCAGGCTAACTGAGGTTGTGCAGGTTGTTTTGGGGTGTTATACCCCTCACCTCTGTACTTGTGTCAAGGTGGCTGCAGGCAGCCCTTGTCCAGCCACCTCTCGGACTGCCTTTGGCACATCCTCACACTTGGCTGTGCTGGCCCTGGGCTGTCTCAGCCACCCAGTGCACAAACCAGCCCTGCAAAACACCAAAAAACCAAAGCTGCTTCTCCTCTTACTGTCCCAAAACACACTCACCTTCCCCTCAGCGAATTCTGTTCATACAGATAATGTGGATCCCACACACTGAGCATACCTCCTCCACAAGCCAGCTGCTTACTCCTGACACTCCGTGACAAAACTCACCTCCTACCACGGACTCTTCACCTCACTCCTCACCACTGCAACACCAGCTCTGCATTTACATTCTCCTCGCTTACAAATTCACAGCTAGGAAAACAACCCCCAAATCACAAAGACTGGACTTGAACAGAGCTTAAATTAATTAATGGGTAGTTCCAGCTACTCACCCACGCCTTCCAATCCAAGGCCCTCAGATGAGGTACTTCATGAGCATCCCTCTCCTCTGCTGAAGGAAAGACAGAAAGGGCCTGATAATAGTAACTTGGATTTAATTTACCCACACGGTCTTGCGGGGGACGGGAACCCAAAGGTCCCTTTTCTGCTCAGGATCTCAGCTCCCTACCAATAGAGAGATCAATACTGACCATAACTGGGATCTCCTATCTCACCCCAAAGCTGAACTCTTCCATACCATCCTCTGCTTCCGTCTTCAGGGAATCTGTCTCACCCCCACAGCTTATTTCACTCTTCTCTCATCACCAGCCTCACCCCCACAGCTGATTCCACTTTTGTCTGAGCTCCCAGGTGACTCCCTTGAGAAGGTTTCAGCACGTTTTCAGGTTCAGGAAGTTCATGTTGATTTCCTCTACATCTTTATCTGAAGTTTTAATATTCTGATACCAAGATTCATATTTGTCCTTCTGTAATTTTTATCATCTCGATGCTCAGCTGCTGTGAGCTTTCATTTTTTGGCAACATTG
>VZTD01001662.1:372617-397617 GCA_013397725.1 Rhagologus leucostigma
CTCTGATTATACAAACAGGGTCTGTCCTAGAAGAGTGAATAATCCAATAATACCTCCTTTGACTTGTTTCCCTCACCACCCCCAGTAGTCCCACTGGAGGAGTAGAGCTTCCTTAAAAGTAAGGAGCTGGTTCCAAATAAATAGCAGAGACGTGCCGCTCCCAGTACAAGGACTGTGCAGCACTGGATACAAGTCACTGCCTTGGTTAGAGGGCTTCTTGATCTTAGGTCACTTAGAAGGTTACGGACACGAATTAATGCTCCCTTAAAGTTCTCTTACACATCTATTAAAATATTCCCATTTTTTTCGGATATTTGCGCGACTTGAAGCTGCTTGCTCAGCATCACACAGCACATGTGAAAGCACTCATATACGATACAAGGAGAGATGCTGTGCATTCAGCTGTTCAGAAAGTTAGACCAGTTAATTAGACAGACTTTGGCATCTTACCACTGGTTCTCTAGAACAGTTGAAACCAGTTGTTGAAGAAATCAGCTGTTGAAATAAGACTGATACCTCACTGCGCTAAGTGCTGTGAAATGTGTACTGACATCTCTTTCTCAATGAATTCACAACCTCCATTTGGACAAAGCACAGTAAATTATTTTACATAGATGATGAGACTATATGAAATTGTTTTTTCTCTTTCTATTCTGTATTATAGTCATGGAAATCTAGAAGGAAAAATGTGTGTAGCAGGAACATGAGATCACATAGTCGGGTTGTTTGCATAAGCTGTTTAAATGTGTAAAATTAGTAAATATTAATAGTCGGATTGGCTGCCCATCGGCAACAGTCAATTCTGGTAATAATTCCTATGGCTGTCACAATAGAAGAGAAACTCGAGATGAAATATTTACATCAACATTAATTAATATAGCGTGAACACTAATGACTTCATCATCTGTATGCACTGAGAACAGACAACATGAAATACAGCAGAGATGGAAGGATTTATAGCCCTTGATTATTGAGACTGGCATCACAGCTGGCAGTGAAATTATGACTAAACAAGGGTGGAATTGGAGGCAGGAGGGTGGAGCAGAGATTTTGAGAACAAGTTTAGATCAAACATGAAAGATGTGGAGCTACAGAAGGATCTCTCTGTACTCTAACACAGAATACCATAGGTATCTTGAATATGTCCTGGGAATGGGAAGCTGGTCAGAAGGTCAGAGAAGATTCCTGTAAATGCTGAGAGAAGGCAACAGAAGATGAAAGATGTGAGAGCGGAATTTCTTTAGTGAAATCATGCACAGGAAATAGAGGGAAATGGGTGGCAAGACAGGGTTGCTGTCAGAAAAGTGGAGTCAAAAGATGGAAGGCTGAGTCAGAAAATGGTGGCTCAATAGGACAGGAATAACAGCAAAACAACAGTATTGTCTACTATGACCAAATTTTGGAAGGAAGAAGCAAAACAGGTCATTTTAGCTATCTGAAGTTTAAAATAATAAGGCTGCTAAAAGATCATGTCAGGATGAAAGACAAACACAGGATGACACCAGTTAAGAGCAGAGAAGTAGGTTTCTGAATTAGTAATGTAAATATGGTTCCATCTCTTATGTGAAGATCAGCCAAAAGGTTTTCATCTGGTCTTAGGAGGTATCCAGAAATTCTCATTTAATATATCTTTGATGAAAGGCCTTGGACTTATCCCTTGGTTTCTAAGTGTGTGATAAAAACTCCAATTTAATACCATAAGACAGAGTAAATATTGTCTTTTTCATGTATAGGACTGTCAGTGTAGACTTGGACATTAGATGCTTTTACTGAGGCTTTGGAAACTTGGCTTCTGAGTGCATTGTATTTATAAAGCTGTGGAAGTCTTTCATCTAGATGTGTAGCTTGATGTCTGCTTTAATTTTCAGAGAACTTATCCTGAAGGATTTTCAGTTCAGTTACTGTTGTTGATAGGGATTTTCTATTCGTGCACTGCATGTACAAAGCCCAAATCTTTAGACTTTTTAGAAGAAAATTAGTATATTTTTGTATCAAATATGAAACGGTTGAGCTATCCTTAAATTGGAGCAATTTTCATCTCACTGGAATTCATCATTATCACACCTCCTGGAAACTGAGAATACTTCAGGCTGTGGGCTGGAGATAGCTGCAGACTTTCTGGTGTAAAAAAAGTTTGCCCAATATAAAGCAAGAGCTTTACCTGCATGCCAGAAGGTGTATTTGTAGTACCAAGATCACAGTTAAAAAATGGTTATGAATTTCCAGCTTAGATTGAAATTAAAAGAAAACTGTCACTTACCAGAAATGTTGCTTTTTATCCAGCCCCTAGGAAAGATTGTTTTGGGAGCATGTCTTTTCATTCAATCTCATTTATGTTATCACTGTCTTTTAGAACTGTTTTTTCCCAGTCACTTGATATTCAGCATTCTGTTAGCATTTGTCAGTCACATTTTAACTGTTTCTGTTCCAGACTGCATTAGGCCGTGAAAAGGATACCAATAAAGTTTATCCTTGGAGGAGTTCACAGTTAGAGAAGTCTGAAGTTGGAGGTCTGGATTTATCTCTCAACAAAACTTATCACAATTAGGGTGAAACCCCAAAGCCCTGGTGCAAACTGCTGTCCTCACGTCCTTGGGTCGATTGATGCAGGCAGGTCCAGGAGACTGAGGATGAAAGTCTGCCCTTTACCCAGAAACAGCAGTTCACTGACCATCAGTCTCACAAATGCCATTTCTCTCTCCACATGCTGACCTGAAATCCAGATTGTGCTGGCCTGGTGTATTGATTCCAGTTTTCTCTCTGGCTAAACTATCTTTGAGCATAGTCCAAAGTGAAAGGTTTGAAGCTGACTGGTAGCTAATGTGATGCAGTTTCTTCCTTGAGGAAAGAAAGGGACCTGCCCTGAAAGCGCAATTGATTAATTTAGCCAAGAGAAACACAGTTGCTCGGGATAAGTAATGCCACAGCTCAGAGCCAGAAGCCAGGATGAAACAACATTTAAGTTTCCACTGCTTGTGGAGACATAAATTTGATTTCTGTAATGAAGGCCAAGGTATTTGTTGATCGGCAGGCAGGGACTAAATCTCTGTGATGTGTGGACACAGCCCTTGACGGGGACACACCTCAGCTCCTGGAAGGGCCCTGTGTTTGCATGAATCCATGATCACTCACACCTGCGCCAGACGCAGGAAGAAAGCTCTTGATCCCAGCAGATGATGGAGAGATGGAATCCTGACCCCCATGTCACACATGGGGCGTGCCTGTGTGTCCAGCAGGGGCAGCTGACTCAGGCACACGTTTGGCTCATCCCCTGAGTCAAAGTTAGTGACTTACAGCCAGTGCTTCTGCTGGAGACAGTGGTGTAAGAGAGGTGCAAGTCAATACAGAACTTGGCTCAGTGTATTTCACATACATATTTAAAGCAGCGTGGCTTTGCACGGTACTTTCTAGCTTTATTACATGAATACATATGTTCCTGCTGATGTAATTCTCTTGAAAGGTATAAATAATGGATATTCTTCGTAAGCAGTTGACCCCCTGGAAAGACTGAAATCAGAGAGAGGGAGTTTGAACTACCTCGCGCAATTCAGCTCGCACCTGCACTCAAAGCCACTGGATAAAAGTCAGTTAGAGGAATTCCTGTAATGTGTCATTGCCTGCTGCCTCCAGTGTCACTCTGGTCACTAGCACCAAGGAGTCTATTAGATGGAAAAGACAGGGGGAGAAAAACAGTGGAAGTAATACAGCTTGTTAAGCTGCTGCCTTTCGAGTCATTGGGGGCACTTTTATTCTATTTTATTTTAACCAAGGACAATCATTTTCTAACAGAAGGGGCCTTTAGCATCAAAACAGGTGTGATACTTCCTCCTTTTCCACAGCCAGCTACAAGAATAGAGGAAAGAATTTTCAAATATCGTCAGTTCTGAGGCGGTTTTATCCTTTGTGATTCAAAGACTGCCAAACTGGAGAGCAAACAAGCCTAAGTTCTCTCACAGTCCTCATTCCACTGAAGTACAATACGGAAAAGAATACAGGAAAACAGCAGCAAGGACTTAGTTTTCAAAAGGTTCATAGATTTTGCAGAAGTAAAAACCATTACAAAAAGCTAAATCTTGTCCACTGTCCTTACCAATGTGTCTGATCTGCATAGTGGTAACTGCTTCCAGTCTGCAGGTAAGGGATTACCTTACCAAAATAGCTGTTGCTTCGCTTCTGGGAAGATTCTGCTTGTGCACAGTTTGAGAGGACTGGCTAGGGCTGGACAGATGGGAAAAAAACAAAACAGAACAAAAAAACCAACCAACCAAACAAAAAATAGCGATAATTTGTTTTTTTATCTGAAAAGAAAATTTAAATTTATTTCTCCAAGCTAATTTGAATTTTTCAGCTTTTCCATCCCACAGGCACTACACCTTTTAGTACTACAAAGTAGTATAACAAAAGCTATTGGTTCAGCAGGAAAAAAGGCAAACTGGCCCTTTGTCCCTCCTCACCCCAAAAAACTTAATACAGCTCTGTTTAGAAGAAATACACTCCGATTTTTATTTTCACACACTGTGATAAAGTCTAACTTTTTAAAAAGCATTGGTGTCAACAGAGTATTAGTCTGGATTTGCACCTTTGTAAATGAGATGAGACTCCAGCCTGCTGTATCGGGTATAATTTCCCCCCTCCACATGGTGAGTTATAGTATAAACATATCCTGCTTCTTTCATACAGCCACCTGCCATTTTTGCTTTATTGCTGCCAGAAGGTTTAAAGGCATGCTTTTAAATATCTTGAAAGTTTCCTGTTGATAAGAAAAGGTGGTTTTAGCACTTTTAAGTAAACAGTAACACACAAACATCACAAATCATGCTTTTTGATAGAATCTACATTAGCTACATGAAGCACTAGGGACATGACTGTGGGGGGAAGAGGGAAAAAAAATCCTCAGTTTCTGGCAGGGAAACCTAGCAAAAAAATTAGTTTTAAAATGTGGGCTGGATATCTTCTGCTATATATCGAAACAATCAACCCAGAATTTGAAACAGTCTTTGTATGTCTTTTGTCTGGGTAACAGTCTTTGGGCAGTCCTGCAGGTGGGACAGATGGTTCTGCAGCAGATAACTAATACTCGTGAGCATTTTAATCTATTGAAATTCACAACTTGAAGGAGAAAAAATACCTGTTGATGTCCAGGAGGATAAAAATCACTGTAACATGTGTACTTGGAGTTTAATTTCTGAAAATTTACTGCTATTTCTAGACAGCTGACATAGATTTAAAAATCACTGATGTGTGTTTAAACTTTTTCATACAAAACAAGTCCATTCAACGGGCAGCAGATTAAAGCATTGGTGACCCAAAGAGAGAATGTTTATTATAAATCATGAGTACAGTGCATGGATTCAGACTTCGAATGTAACCTCCTGGTTGGGTATCCACAAATACATATTCTCTGTCAAGAATCACAAGCTTTGGGATGTCAGCAGAGCAGCAGACGCACGTTCACAACACAGCCCAAGCTGACAAGTGGTAAATTTATAGCCTCTGTGTTTCAAATACTTCCTAAAAATGTACAAAGAACAATTAAATTAGCCAGCTTGGGAAGAAGGAGAGTGGTGTGCACACACCAAAGAGAATATTCGTAGCGAAGGACTCAAAGCACATTTAGTCTTCTCTCTGTCCATTTGAGAGTTTTCCATGAGCAGCTTCCTATTTCTAATGGTGTCTTTCATTATTTTTGATTCAGAATATTTTAGCCTATGAAATATATATATTCTGATCTCCACTGTTTTGGTTGAGGTTTTCTGGCTGGGATTTCATTCAGAATTGACTTGACTAGCTGAATAGAGCAGGGTGGTTACTGTTTCTGAATGCCATGAGTAAAATATGACAAGCTGAGAATGAATACCAAGTTCCTGTACTGAGGCAAGACTCTTGTGCCTTTAGTTTAGCAAAGGCAAAGAACATTCCTGGAAGTTTTACGGGGAAAATGTCTCTACTTTGTGTTGAAAGGGCCTCTACTGGACTAGTAGATCCAGTGTGGAGTATCACACTCAGAGTTATAAGCAGATCAGACTAAATTAGTATTAAAAAAGGGAAGAATTTGTTCCTCTCATTTAATGTGTGATCTGAGTCAACCGTGGACTGCTGCC
The DNA here is from genome assembly GCA_013397725.1 of Rhagologus leucostigma. NCBI lineage: Eukaryota > Metazoa > Chordata > Aves > Passeriformes > Rhagologus > Rhagologus leucostigma. The sequence continues at coordinate 378,719 of VZTD01001662.1, forward strand.
AAGGGTTCCATGTCCATCCACTTGCTACTCCTGACTCATTCACATCTGATCCAGTGCCTAGGAGGCTCTGAATTGAGCTGGTTACCGGCTTGATGGAAAAACGTGAAGGTGTGTGATTCACTGATCCAGCCCTGAAGGAAAAGCTGGGAGCACAGCAGTGTGGAATGGCAAGAGAAGGCTCTCACAGCAGCAGTCTCCAGCTGTGCCAAATAAAATTCAGCATTAAATCTGTGCTCTGAGGCTGCAGGTCTCTGGGTACCAGAGCTATCCATAGAGCCCTCTGTGCCCTCAACTCTCCCTGATTCACAGCCCTTGCCTACACATCGGCTCCTTTCCATTGTTTTTTGATCCTTGCTGGAGTCTCTCATCATCCACTTTAGCTTAATAACCTGGTGGAAAGCTACCGGGCTGTTTTTGCTAAGCTTGTTTCCTGTGCTTTTTAAGAGATCCTGTGGGCATGTGTGCTGACACATGGTGAGGGAAGATCTGGGGATGGGGTGGTGAGGAGGAGGTGAAAGGGGGAACTTTTAGCGATACTGACTCGTTAGAAACTCTGTTAGAGGAGCCTGGATTTGGGCAGCTTGAAAATCAGAAAGTAAAATGTCCATTTCCAATGCATAAAAAGTCACTACATAGAAGTAACACTTTCTTTTTCCCCAAAGCTCGGAAAGGCGGGGGAGAGAAACCAAGAAAAACATGGCTTAATTTACTTTAAAAGGGATTTTGAAATTGTGGATGGATGGATGGATGGATGGATGGATGGATGGATGGATGGATGGATGGATGGAAAAGGCTTTTGGCTATGTGGCTAAATCCAGTTTAGATAAACACTTGGGTGAAGTTCTAGGCAGTGTTACTCCCTCTTGGTGAAGAGAGGTCAGTTAGATCATCTCCTGTGGTCTTTCCAACTCTGCATTTGGATGACTCAAGCACTACTGCTTTATCACAAGTTCCAGGAGATAAACTTAATTTTTCAGATATCAAGATAGACAGTTTAATTCATAGAAATGTATTCAGAACAGCAAAATACAAAGATCGAGCTATCCATCTGTAACTCAAGCAGCATTTGCTCATATAACCCATTCATCTGGACAATTTACAAAATTGGCCTGTCTGCAATCCTATTTGCATGATAACAACAGCTGACAAAAGTTCTGGGAGCAGGAAGGACAGCTCTGTGATGAAGGCCTGGAGCTAAGCTAGGCAGTCAAAACCATACCTTCTCATGGGGTGAAAAAGGATATTTTGCATGAAGAGCAAGCGGATACATTCAATGCCAAGAGTCCAAACCTACCCTTCTCATACTCAGGAGGCCTTAAAAAAAATCATTCTACTTGGGAAAGAGCACATGAAACCGGGAGGCAGAAAACATAAGATGCCCTGCACATCTGCCTGCTGGGTCAGAAAACTGACCACAGCCCCAAACCAGCCCCAAACCCTGCCCTGACTTCTATTTCCTTGTCCTGTTCCCTCTTGACCCCTAGAGGCCAGCGACAGAGGATTGAGGACAATGAGATGGAGAGGGTGAAGATTCCTTGTGCTGACTTTCCTGTCAGAACAACAGTTTGGGGAAACTACAGCCTCAGCCAGGGGTCCAAACCTGTAATATGAATTAAATAACAGCATTTAAATGACAGCATTTAAATAACAGGAATGTCTTCTTTTTATTTACGTGGAGCTACCCAATTTGCACAAGACTAATTCTGGAAAATTTGAGTTAGGGTAAGACTTTTCAAGTCGTCATAGAAAAAATATTATTGGAAGATTGAGATACGTCTCCAGTGGTGGGGGTAGATTATTTGTCTTTAACAGGAAAATGTTGGGTTTGCAAGTTTTTTCTTTTCTTTTTTTTTTTTCCTCCCTTGTATCTTCAAAAGAAAAAAGGAGAAAGTTCCAGCTATAAAAGGTATTTGTCAAGAACAGCCACCGGCCAGCACCACAAATGAGCAACTCCAGTGTGAAAACACTTTCAAAGTTCTAAATGAGTTGTCCCTGTGGTAATAAAGAAAGGCTGTTTTACAGCATGACAGTATGTAAGACAGCATTGTCAGCTATAGTTTATTTAAAGCACAAGGCCTGTAACAGGAAAATAATGACTTTAATAAAATTTACTATTGACTTTGTAGGCTAAAATCTTTCTGTCATCAGGAATACAGAAAAACAACCTGCCTGAAAGCCCTTCACTTAAATATATTCCTTTAATATTTCAAAGCAACTTGTGAATTTTTTTTTTAATATACATGCTACTTCAAAAGATACTGTAGTGGGGTGGAAATTAGTATTTTTAATAGAAAGTTGGAATTGCTTACATAAGGGAAAAACTGGTAATGACCTATGACACTGTCTACTGAAAGCAACATTTGAGGAAGCTGCAAAAGCAGTTAATGCAATTCCTTGAAAAGCTGTATAAAGCTATGTCACAAATGAATGATTTATAAATTACTGAACGTCCTTCTCATCTGGAGGATATCTTTTAATCATGTGCTGTAGTTTTCTCCGAGTGAACTCCAAAGAGCCTGCTGCAGAGATACACAGAAATCTGCAGCATGTTAACAAGGTCGGGGTCATTTCGAAGAATTGTGGGGGGAGCAAAAAAATAAAAAATCCTCACATTCGGCATGATTTTACTTTCGAACCAATTTGATTAAATGCACTATGGCTTGCTGGTAGGGCGTGAAAGGTCACGCCTTTTATATGAAAAACTGCAGAATTTTCATTCCTTTAATGTTTTTTTTACGTAGTTAAAATAAACTGTGGTAAAAAGTTTCCCAACAGTGTATGACAGCTCAATTTAGAGGTGAAACCTTTTAATAAAATCTCATGAAATGAATGCTTTGGTTTATGCACTCTGTTTGTGTTTCCCACTGGAGTGCTTAGCATTGTGAAGCCGTGGTTTCTTTCTTTACTGCTGCAGAGCAACATCACGAAGGAGAGTCTGGAGCTTTGGAAAAGGGAAGATGCAGCTTAGCTGCAGTAAAATTGTTGATGGAGGAATCTTAATTTACAGAGAAAATGCTTTCCTCTTGACTTGAAAAAAATGCTATTGTGCATTAATTTACATTGCAGAAAATTAATTAAAAATGAAGAAAAATATTCCACAGAGGCTTTTTAGAAAGGACTCTGGGGTCCAGAAATAGTATTAAGAGGGGAACCAATTAAAGATTTATCTGAGAATGAATAATTTTGCTAGGACTTTGGCAGTGGAACTGGCTGAAGTCACATTGGTTGTAGCTTTGCCTTGTTTCATGCAGATCCGTAAAATCCTCCTTAGGTTTGCTAAGGGACAGACATATCAAGGAAGAAGTAATCTTTCCATAAGAAAGCATGGTGCCTGTCTTCCCTAATATGCTGCTTAAGTACCACCTAAAAAAACGTGGCAGTACATTTCCCAAACACCCGAAATTTTAAACCTGAATTTCATAGAAAATGTAGTTCATTCCCATGTTCAGAAACGCAGAGTTCATGAACTGTTTGAGAACTGGGATGGCAAAAAGGCTGAGGATCAGAGCAGGACCAAGTCTGACAGAAACAATCTCTTGTTTGTGATTGAATTATACTGAATCATACTGGTTCAGCCTCTCCATATATGTTATTGAGAGCCGCCAAGAACCAAACATCTCATAAATGACTGGGAGGAAGTATCCCATTGGACAAATTCTGAGCAGTCCCCAAAACCACAGTCTTGCCAGGGTGTTGGTTGTAAAGCAATTGCTATTTTAGCCTTGCTCAGTGGCCTGAGAAGTTTTGCTGTAGTATTGGCCCTCAGTTTATATGTGTACAGTTGCATGATGTGTTGTTTATCTTCCTTCCTGGGTTTCTGCAGCTGGGAATATGGTTCTTCTTGGCATGGTGTGGTAGCCTTTCCTAATTCCACACAAAATTTCATTAACTTTTTTGCGCTGGTGCACCGGGACATACTGGTCCAGAGTCAGGTTCATCTCTATCGCCCTCATCCGGGAGTCGTCACCAAGATTTTTGAGGTTTGCTCCAGTGTAATGTTAGGAGAGAGACTCTAAGAATATTTGGGGTTTTATACATCTATTTGTAAACATCCAGGTCCCTAAGAATGAATTTCTGCTCCTAAGTGCTCAGCCAGCTTTGGCCCTGTAAAGTGTATAGGAACCAGAAAAGCTGCAAAATCTTATTGTTGTATTACCACTCCGAGACTCAAAAGTAAGAGGAAGAGTGTACTACCACTTACAAATATTTAACCGAATTTCTTAAATGAACTGTAAAATACAGTGCAGATTTTCTGGGTGGCACAGGAGGGGAAAGGGAGACTAAAAAGTCTCTCAAGATGGACACTTAAGGTGTTCCTCCTTCACTTCCTCTCCCATCCACTTTAATCCCCCTCTCAAGCCGTGGCACTGAGGACTTAGCTTGGGAGTGACCCGATGTAAATGATGTGCTTACACGTAATCTGTTGCAGGGATAGACCTCAGGCCTGATATTTAAATCGGTATTTCACTTACTTCTGAAATAAGATGTTGAATTCATTTTTAAAAGACCCACTTTTCAAGCCATATCAGCCCTCAGAAATTTCTATCCTCTTTAGTAAGAAATGCTGAGAGCTCATTGCTTGGAGAAAAAATCAGGACTAAAGAACCTCAGCCTAAGTTTTGGAGCATGTCTTAGACTCAAACTTTTCAAAGTCTAGCCCTTACATTTTATTCAAACTGCAAGGGGATAGTTTTATTAATTTCAGCTGGAGGTTATTTTGTCTTTTATCTTATTTTTCAAGGCATGTATGAGCAGAGGGAAAGACTTCAAATCTATAGCTCATCAACTTTAAGAATTTTTTTTTTTTTTTTAAGGCAGGATTCATCTAATGTAGAACACAGGACATTTATTCATTAAACTCTTCCCTGGGGTCCCAGAAACTCCAGTCTTCCTACCATATACTGGGTAAAGGGAGGCAGATCAGGCAAGACAAGGGAAAAAACCCAGCCATTTTTGAGAAGAGCTTATTATCTTTTAAGCCTTTTAGGGGTGTATCTACTTCATTCTGTGGCTGTTCTCTTTGCACTTTTCTGACACTGCTTTGCTGCTCAGTGAAGATAGCAGCAATTATGAACTGCAGAAACCATATCACCTCCAAAATAAAAATTAACATCACTTGACAAAGATGTGCCATGTCAATAGTGCTTTCTACTCAGCAACCAAAAATAAAATGTAGTCCTGAGAGGTGAGATAGGATGCCCTGGCCCCTTCTATTCATGCCTTCAAAGCCTGAAAAATAACTAATGGCTTTATGTCATAATATCTGCATGTTAGACATCTGAATTTTCTAAGATACTGGATGGCTTAATTCAAGTACATATGATCCTTAGATGTTTTCTGCTTTGAGGGATTACACAGGTAATTAAGGAGACACTGAGATAGGTGCTCTGCTGGACCTCATCCTTGCAAACATGAAAAATTAGTTAGGAATGAGAAAGTCAGGGGCAGCCTTCACTGCAGGAACCATGAAATGGTGGAGCTAAGGATTCTGAGAGGTGAATGAGGCAAAAAGTAGGATCACAGCATTGGGTTCCTAAAGAGAGATTTTGCCCTTTACAGAGACCTGCTTGGAGGAATCCTATGGGATGTTGTCCATGAGAGAAGAAAGGTCCAGGGAAGCTAGTTGATTTTGCAGAGTCACTTCTATCAAGCTCAAGAACAGTCCATCCCAAAGTTCAGAAAATCAAGTCAAGGTGACAGGAGGCCTGTATGGATTAAGAAGATAAAACTCATAAAACTCGGACATGAGAAAGAAAAATACAGGAGATGAAAGCAATATCAGAAGGAATGCACAAATTCAAGTGTGCCAGGATGGAACAGCCAAAGCCTAATTGGAGCCAAATATGGGTATATTAAAAGTGAAAGGAAAACCAGTGGGCCCAATGCTGAGTGAGTCAGGAGACTGGTGACAGGGTTTATGGAAAAGGCTGAGGTCCTCAATGCACTGATCTTGACTGGTAAGACTTCAGTCTGAGGTCAGAGACTTTGGGAAGGACTGAAAAAATCCTGATTTATCCTGAGGAGAGGGGGGACATCGTTAAGATGTATTTGAAAAATCCAGGCGTATACAACTCCATGGTGCCTGATGGGATGCACTAAAAGAACAAAGGCTTCAGCCAAAGCCACCTTGGGCTGTAGGGTGTTCCCCACAATGGGGTGAGAGGGGTGTTTAAAGCACTGAAACTTCCTCACAGACACTGAACTGTTGGAACAACACCATGTGCAGAAGCTTCCTGTTTGATGGCAACATTTCCAAACACAGATTTCAGAGCAGTTCAAGCTGTAGCTGTGCCTGCCTTTGCCCTGTGCTGTATCCTGTGTGGAAAGAACTCCAACTAGCAAATAGAGATGCCCTAAAACAAATAACATCACAGCTTCCTGTAACTGTTTGGTTACGGCTATCTATAACAAACTCACAGACTGCAGAAGAAAGTTGTTTTCAGGAAAATCCTGCTTGTCTAGGTAATTTTTGAGAAAACTGTTATTTTTCAGTGGGTGTGCTGCCTTCTTATTTTTTTTGAATCTGTTTTGCAACTGAATAATAAACCAAAAAATGTTAATTCCATTGTGTTTTACAATCTCAATGACCAAAGCACACTGCATTCCTTTTCCCCTCAAACCATTCAAGAGCCAGGTAATTTGAACAATTCTAGCATCTTCCTTGCTTTTGTACTCACACAGTAAAACCCAAAAGTATGCACAAGATTCATCAAAGCTGAGCTGTGTTGCTAAGAAGTGTGTAACTCAGATATGGAATGAGCCATTTAAAGAAGTTATTGATGCCAACATTAAATTTACAATTATTCATAAAAGAAAACCATTTGAAGAATTCCCCATGCTGCAAGTACACAAAATAGTTTGCTACGCATAAGAAGTTACATTTATTAATAGCCTTTTTTGCCAGAATCTCATTTCACCAAAGGAAACTTCATCCTCCAATGGGAATAGGAATCACATAAACGTCACAGATGCTACAAGTTTATTCACCATAACAAAAAAAGACATCGAACTATCTGACAAAAATGATGTTTCAAAGTAGGCAGCTATCTAGAATGTAGGACACAAGAAAACTTGGATGTAAAAAACTTTTGTAATTAACGAACATTATTAACTACACCTTTTTCCCCCCCCCTTGGGTTCATGCATACCGCTAGAAATGCTTCACGCAAATCTTGTTTCTGTAACATTTAATTTATGTTACTCTGCTGTCAAAATTCCTTTATTGATGTTTCACTTATTCCCTTGTATAGTATATGGATAGCTCATATCTAGGTCCTTAGCTTTTCAGCCAACTGGGCTACTACCTTATTTAGAAACTTTTTTAGAAATATCATGATTATGCTGAACACAGTTTTCATGTGGCCCTAGGGATGGGCCACCATCACCACCTCGCTTTTTTTTCAAAGCACTCTCTGTGTGTTTGTCAAAGTCTTCTAAGGAATAAGGAATTCATAGTTTCTGCTTTGAAGTAGTCCTTCCATAACAGGCTTGCACCCTTCAAATGTAACCAGCCTCTAACTTCCTTTGCTGGCCTGGAGTATGTTCAAGCATCTTCTGTCCAGGGCGGGATCTTGAAGACCCCGAGAGAGAAGATCAGAACCACACTGTCCTTAATTTTCACAGTCGATACAAAGCACTCAGGGGTCAGAGACTAAAACTATTGGAAAAAGACTGCCAATATGGCTCTGGCGTAGTATAAAAAGGCACATCTGTAAAGTTAGAACACTCTTTTCAGTATGTGTTCACATCATTTAACGATAAACTTTTGCTTAGAAAAATATAGCTCTGAGATTCTGCAGTGGTCATCTATGAGTCCTCAATTAAGGAAATTATGCCTTCAAAATATATACATCTGAAAAACTCAGAACTAATGAATAGAATAGAACAGAATAATAAATAAAATCTGACATTTGGCAAACTCTGGTTATGGTTCATTGCCAGCATAGGCAGTAAGTAGCCCTAGCCTATGCTCTGATTTTCTATTAGTGGTTAAAGTCCATTAAGCATGCTCCTAGATGGAGTCCATTAAGCATGCTCCTAAACATATCCCAGTTTAGCTTCACCTGAGGGGAATAAAATTCTATGGTTGGAGACCTCACCATAGTGTAAACGATGAGAGGCACGGACTAGGATTTCCATGTCAACCCATTTGCCTGGTCAGGACTAATGCAGATGCACCAAGACACAGTTCAGGGCTTTAGGTATCTTCTATTACATCAGGAACTGCTACTTTTATCTGATATGAGGTTGTTCAGTCTGCAGTTAAGGGAACCTTGACAGACTCATGGTTGTAGCCATGGCTCTAACTTGGGTCTTAGAGTGCTTGTGACCTGAAAAAGCTGCCTCTGAGTGCTCTGTCCTCAGGAGGGCTCTCCCTGACTTGTGCTTATATTGGTATTCATAGTTCAACAGTAGTAATATCAGGTCAATTCCCTGCTTTTACATTAAGCATATATTTCCTTTCTTCTTTCAGTACCATCTCCATAACAACTCGTCCTCAGCCTATTCCAGGACTTAGCCAGTCTGCTTAAAGGGAGGTTATTATTTTGCCAGGGATGTCCATTTTATTTACTGTCTAATGCAAAATAAGCCCCCCCCTCACTTTTTTTTTAATTCCAATATCAGTTTTATTCACCAGGTCAGGCTGTTCTAAGACCTCCATTCGAACAACTCACATGAAGATGAAAATGGCAGAGCAGGCGTATGAATCCGGCTTCTCAGAGCAGATGGATGTCTTAACTACTGACTCTTCTGAAATGAATGAACTCTGTTCTCCTCTTCTTCTTCCCACTCTCACTGGAAATTAAAATCTGGACCTGTGAAATTTTTTCCAATTAAAGTTTCAATGGTTTTGGCATGTTCTAACAAAACCATTGCATCAAAAATGCCTTATACATAATTGGTTGAGCCAACAGATGTCACATTATGGCTTAAGCCCTCCTGAGCAATAAGGATCAGAAAGTGGCATTTTTAATAAAAGAGCTTTTTCGTCAGTAAACCCGAGACATGACCAGTAGATAGATTAAAGTCTGTGTGCATCCAAGTTGCCCACAGATGGTAGAATAATCTTGGACTGGCTTCCTTGGGCAATGACTTGAGATTTTCTTCATAAAACATTTTTCTAAAAGCCATTAAGATCTGTCAGATTAAAATAAAATCTGCAATGCCTTGAGGAGTCAGCAAAAAAACACCAAAATTATAAAATTAATTCCTGTTTATATGTCAAGCTCAATTCTAACTTTGTTTTCAAAAATATAACCAGTAGCTAATTTTCCAATAACCACTTTTATAGGCACTTGATGAAAATCCATTGCGTGATTACAACAATATTCCTAATACATGCTTATTTAACGCTTTCAGGTATCTTATCACACTTGCAAATCATTCGTAATCTAAACCTAAAACACGATAAATAACACCTATGTCCAAGGACACGTTTGGTCATTTGATATCATAATTTTGAGAACTGTCACTTATGTTTTGGAAGCAAAAGAAGGTACCCTGCTTCTCATTGTCTTTGAGCAGATATTTAGTCTATTGTATAGCCATGTGTACAGTCATTCCCCATGGGATTTCAGACCATTTTCCTTTTTGGCTATTCCTACCCCGACATGCTGCGTGCCAATTCAACCTTGTTCTATTTGCATCCATGTGATAGGATTGATCATGCAGGAAGTGTGTTCCCATAGTGGAGTAATTTTTATAGGGCTAACAATAGTGCTGTATTAAACTCATCTGAGAGCCAGAGAAGGAAAAACCCTCCATGATTTCACTTGCCAGTCATGCCAAATAATTAATTTTAAAAACTAAATTAATTTATATAAACCCCATCTCTCCCTGCTATTTTTTGTGATCAGCATTAGATTATTTGTTATACTCTGTTGTCAGATGTCACTGGCAACGTACCAGCATCGGAGAGTGGCTATGCTTCCAGCAGAAGGAAGTTTGGTAACCTTGACAAATTTTCTCTGGTTGCCTTTACAAGAATTACATGCTACTGTGGCCAGAACAAGCAGTGAGCTGTGATACATTTTGTTGGAGGCTTTGATGTCTATCCTCATCCAGAATAGGAGGTAGTAGATAATTTTTGCAAGCCATATATATTAAATATATATATAATGCATGTTTTCTTACGCTGTATACACAGACCAAAACTGATGCTTGTGAAAGCCTCCAAAACAAAGAAAAGAGAGTTGAAGAAGGTGGAACAGTTTTCTAATGTAAGTTGAAAAAGCATCAGATAACCTGAGGAATAATGGTAGCTGTCTGAAGCATGGCCCAGAACACTCAGAGGATCAGAACCCAAGCAGGAGAACTTTAGTGACCCGCAGGCTTCTAGCACAGAGACTGATAACACACTAAGAGTCTTCAGAGAGCTGTAGCCGGCCTAACACTCACAGGAAATAAAAACTGCTCACCACCTCCTATTCAGGATGACCACAGGGAGAAACAGGAGGATGAAGATCAGAATGACCACTTGTGCAGTTTTTGCAGTTTTATTTGGCATGTGAGAGGGTCCAAAACTCTCTTCTCACCTTGGCTCCCGCAGCCTGCAGTTCATCCAACCAGGAGGACATTTCCCTTCTGAGGTGGGATTTTATTTCCTCTCAAAATTCAAGCTTAGATTAAAAAGTCTCCCCTTCAAAAGTTCAGTCAAAACCAACGCCTTTCAAGAGAAAGTAATTGCAGCTTCATTAAGGAGTGGAAGGGTTTTTTTAAGGAAAACTTTGGGCTGGAAAACTAACAGCCAGCTCTAGATCATACCACTTGTAAGCTGCAATGCAGTCATGTAGCGCTTAAAAGCTAATTGCTCATAAAGCTGAACACTCCTTTACATGTGCTGCTGCCACATCCTTCACCAAACTTCAAAAGAAGAGGCTTGGAACTGAAGATGGCCTCTAAACTCTTAAACACTTCTTTCTCTGTTCAGATTTCTCTTACAGTCCGCACAGGAGAGTTATTATATTTCTCCAACTGACAGCAAAGACTGAGCCAAAGTCTCCTCCTTCTCTTGATTTACAGGAATATAATAATTCTCAAGTCAACTGAGCTAAAACTGGTGTAAACAAGAAGAACCAGGCCCCCAGGAACAGAAGTACTGCAGGAGCAGTCATCACTTTTAAAATGTGGCAACATTTCAGAAAAGCACTGCAGATGCTCTGGCTCTGTCCCTCATTCAAGCTGAGCATTGCTTTTTGCTGCTGCACTTTGCTTATTTCTACCAAGTCTCTTTAGGCATTCATGCTAATACCTTGTACTTGATAGAAGATGAGTGTTTTATAATTAAGCGCACATACATGAAATCCCCAAAACTACATTAAGCTTAAACACATTTTCAAAAAGTTGTAAAATACTCTTGCCAGATTCTATACTCTCAAACGGATTAATCTGAAAAACAACTGGGACTCAATTTAGACCTTCCTGGCAGCAAGCAGGAGAAACGTCAAGCTCAATATTTTACTCTATTGAAGACCCTCTTAGGAGTCCATCAGAAAGAACTCTATCTGCCTGGTAGCCAGCGATCAGTGGGAGGTAATATTTAGTTTATTAATGTGGCTTTGATTTTTTTTTTCACACTGTTGATGAATAGTAGTAAACTAAGACCTTGATCCAATTTCCCCTTCTCCCTTTCTGCAGAAAAGGCAGTGAAACATAGATAAAGTTAACAAGATCTTGCATAATATCAAAGTGTGTTCGGTAGGTCCCAAGTTAACCAGACATACAGTTTATTTGTACACTAAGATGTCTGCATTAAAACATATGCACAGAAACTGAACAAAATTTAAGAGACCCTGTGCTGAAGTCAAGGTTAATTTTGAAATAACCCTTCAGTCTCGAGGCAACGGTGTGGATTAGTAAATGTTTGTGTTGCACAGAAGAGTGGCTTTCACTGGTACTTGACAGTACAGGTAAACCACCATAGATTTCTGACCATAAATAGGTTGCAGCTTAGTTACCAGCAATGGATTTTAAAAATAAAAGGAGCCAACGCAAAAGGCAGAAACTTTTTGCCATGTTTTCTTGTCAATAAATCAGAATGAATCGCGGATTCAGGCAGAGATGCTGTCTGAAATGTTATGATTCATGTCTCCCATCACATTACATTTGACTTATACTGTTATTTGTGGGGTTTAAGGTTGTGCTGCTGGGGAGTGAGAATATGTTGGGGCTAAAACAGCTAACTGGGGTAAAACTCATGTGGAATAAATACTCAGAGCTTGAAAACACAGTAGAAAGTAAAGGTAGGAACTCTTGACTAATCCTGTATGACAGTGAAGCACATATGGAGTTCCTGACTTCCAGTGATGACTTCAGTGGGGCTCTGGAGTGCCTCACTGCTGTTGGCAGAGGTGTAAGCACTTCACAGGCCATTCCACACTATTAAAAAGCTAACAGGCAGGCAACTAATGTTGCAGAAAAATCTTTAGACTGATGGTTTGGCCTTCAGCAGAGAGACACTTCACTGATAAAGTCTGGATTGCATAAACACCCAGACCACGCAGATTAGTTGTAGCTTGCACTCCATGCTAAGGGTTTTGGTGGGATTTGATTTACTTTTCACTAAGGACAAAATGAGGAAGAGTATTGGTCCTAAGGGAAAGTTTCCATGACTTTAGTGCTTGCATTAGCAAATGAGAACTTGGAACACGGCCTTCAGCAGTGCAAGCAAGCAGAGACCAAGAAAAGACAGAATAAGTGGTGTATGTGTCAACACCTGTGGAAAAGCAAGCTAGCTCCACTAAGGTTTGGGATTTTGCAATGATCTCAATGAATGAGGAACTGATCCTAACAAAACTGGAAAATATGATACATCTACAATTAAGTGAAGCAGAAATAACTACTGGCCAATGAACTTAGAAATACAGATATTAGTGTAAAAAACCAAAACCAACTTACGGCAGTAGAGCAGTTGTTCATGGCACTTGAAAAACCCTTATGAATATGCAATCTGTAGTGATAAGGAAGAGAAAACATTAATTTGAATTGTATTAATGTGTCCGAGTCTAAGCAATTAAGCTTGTTTCCATCCTTCTCTCCGTCTTGAGGCAAGCAGAAGTTCAGGAAATAATGAATGGTTGCAATGATTTATTGACTCACTGGTGGCATAAGAGGATGTCAGAAACACTTCCAGTTTTTGTCTCAAAACTAGGAAGCAACAATTAGACTGTGAAATACAAGTATCTACGTAGACAAGGAATCACTTTATCACATATGATAAGCATTGAATAAAATACTTAGGAAAGGTGGTCCTAACTCCGACCTCTGATTCAACACATGGTGGGCCCGTTTGAAGAACTGGATTATTCCTAAGGGAAAAGTGTGATCCTTACTGAATTTTTCTTAATATTAGAGGGGATACAATTTGAAGAACCAAGATGTAGAACTTCAAAGTGCTCAGAAAAAGGAAACCAGGTCTACTTTTAGTGGTAACATGGAACTCCTTTTTCAACAATATTTTAAGATTGTTTTATTCCTTCCCCTGTTGTGTGGGGGCTGCTATAGGACATCTGTTACTTAAAATGGCTACTTCCCTTATTACATATTGGTAGCTCTAATAAAATTGTGTTTATCCACAGATATATAAAACAAACAGCATTTTTCTGGTATTTATATATAGTATTTACAAAAAAGGTTTCCAGTGTGGAAGTCAATCCAACCTAATCACAGATTTTCTGTCACATTTACCTTAGTACCAGGACTCCTATCCATCTAGGAAATTATTTCTTGTAGAGATACAGGGCCAAATTCTCCTGTCAGTTACACCAATATGCACTTGGAGTGCCTCCAAATTAGCTAAAAATCAACAGAGGTAGCTTAATATGTTCTGGTGTAAATCAGAAGAGTGTTTGGCTTCTGATCTTTTGATAATTATTCAAGAGTAAACAGCTCTCATTTGCATCACAGGAAAGCCCTGGAATGCGAAATATCAGAAAATTGCAAACACACAAAAACAATAAAATTAAGGAATTCAGTACAAAATGCCCCTTCTTTACTCTTCACCCATTGTCATTTGTTGCAGAACACTCTTTTGACCGCTGGCCTGCACTAGGACACCCCCAGGATGCTGGTTTACTACGTTTGGTACCTTGTAACTGCCAGTGCATTATGAGATAAGAATTTGTAGCAACACATGGCAATAGGGGATCTGTGCGCCCATGCTTCATTACTTCTTGACCTTTCAGATGATACCCAATTGAAAAAGGATCAGCTTTTACATCTGGCAAAAGCCTAATTTACTAATGTGCTGTCCTCCTGAGTCACTGCTGCAGTACGTCTGCTGAACTTGGATATCTTGACCCCTCTTAGTTCATTGTTGCTCAGTTATTTACTTTTGACACGCATGCATAACCTTGGGGTTACTTTGGAGCTACAAAATTCGGGGTAGAGGCACAAATGGACTTCATATTTGAAGCGAAAGCAAACCAATGATGGATTTTTAACCCAAAATTCTCAAGGCAGTCATTTACCAAAAAAACCAAAAATTAAAAACAAAAGAAAAAAATAAACACCAGACAAACACCATAACAGAACAGGAAACAAAAAAACCCCAAAACCTCATACACTGCCAAGAAACTTAACTTGGCTCAGAGCCTTAGCATATAAATTAGGTCATTGCTTCAGAGTCTTCTTCCCACAGTACCTTCAGAAGAAAGGAGCTGTGGTTTCCACATCCCACCTGCCCCATCAACTTTCCCCACACTGTGTTTGCAACTACAAACAAAGAGAGTTATCTGAATTCGACCAGGAAGGGGAGGTGAACCTTGGCTTTAACTCTCATTAGAAATGCGTATTTTCAGTTAATATTTTCTTCTGTTATTTTAACTCATCTCAATTTCTGAGATCCAGTTCACTTCTTAAACCACAGAAGTGTCGCTGCAGAAATGACTGCACAGGCGTGAGGATATGGCAGAGAAAAATACAGGGTTGTGGCAGTGTCAGTCTGTATTGGCTCAAAGTCACAGTGGCCACAAGATAGTGTTTCATAGAAAACATATGTAATGACAGCAAAAGAAACTGTTTTCTAAAAATTAAATGTCATCGTGTGATCACATATAAATTTTGCTTCATTATTAGCCATCTGCTTCTTCTAAAAGTTACCCATTTCAAAGCTTGAAGCTATTAACCACCAAATTTCATTTCTGGAATGGATTAATTCTCCCAGCTTTTTCTTATACACATAAGACTGTGATCCCACCCCAAGTATCTGGAATACTGAAACAAGGAGCATAACATATAAGAAATTATTGTAGAGAATATTTTTGCATAAGAAGAACTCCAATGAGCAGTACAGCCTTATATCTTCCTTTGCTCATATTTTTTCTTTGCCTATTTTTAAGGGTGGGATTTTTCACAACTGGCTAGTATGGTGTGAACTCAATCCCTTTTCTGAAAACTTGGGCATGAGTGACTGTCCCATGGTCTCCAGTAGAGCTGCTTTCTGTGCATGTGCATATTGAGTCTGATCAGGTCCTCAGCCAGAGACGTTCTCAGACATGATCTGTGCTGCTAGATTTGAAAGGCTTAGCCTGCCTGGCTTTCTTATAATGGGATTTAGTTAGTTTTGCCTCAGTAAACTGGGACAAAACCAACAGCTGATTGGGAAACAGATCTTTCAGTGTCAGAAATCACTTTACCAGTAGTGGTTACCAATACATAAATTACCAGTCAGCTTTTAACCTAGGACTGGTCCTTCCAGACTTAAGAGAGGGCAAGTTCGCAGATAATCTCCACCACACCTTTTTATTTGTGAAATCAAGAGCATGGAGAGGACAGAAACATTAACCCCATGCTAGTGCCAGCTATTCCACCACACATTCCCATGCCTTTCTAAATGTCTTTTTTTGTGCATTGTGATGTTTCAATCGGTAGGCAAGGTGGGTTCTGCCTTCAGTACAGGCTTTGCAAACACCTAGGCTTCTTTCTTTGAATTATATGTCCCCCATCAAAAAGACCAAAACCAGGTTCATCTGTCCTTTGAAAACAGTTCTGTGATTAAGAAAGTTTGCTGGCAATTCCTCTGATATCTCCAGAGCCAAGGGCGGGAAGTCTGAATTTCCCCCAAGAAAGATTTTGCAAAAGCCCTCTCAGATAAGGAAGGCATCCTGCTCCCAGTAGTCAGACACTCCCAAGGCTTTAAAAATGGACAAAGAACCAAGCGGCTTCCTCAAGACAGGCTGAGAATACTATGGGAATGATTTCTTGTCATCTGCAAAAGCAAGTTTTGCTTTCTATCTTCATGACTCATTCACAGAGATGTTCACGCTCCGTTTCAGCACCATCTACATTCCATGCAAAGCTGCCATCCTATGGATACAGCTAAAAATTGACTAAATTGAAATAAAGAACTGTGAGTGCAAGCTGCAGAAAAAGTGGGAAGAAATCACAAGTTATCTATAATTTTCTGAACCAATTGTGCTGGGATTCTCTCATGCTAAAACTTGTAATTTGGCAGCACAAAAACTATAGTCCAGGAACAAATGCTGAACATCCCTATCAACTATTTCTCTTTGTTTGGGATCCATGAAAGCAAAGTTAGTAGAAAAGAATGGAAGTGAAGCCCACATAGGAAAGAATATGCTGAATCTGTAGGCAAAAAAAAAAAGGCTGCCCCACGTATTCTTAGAAAAGTGTGGTATCTGTTCTCGTAAGCATTGCCATTTCACAGACATGGAGACCACACATTTAATTCTTTTCTATAGGTTTTTTAAAAGGTGGTTTCAAGCTACTCTCTGAGGAGCAGAGCTGGTTAATTGTAGCCCTGCTGGATTCCACATAT
Source organism: Rhagologus leucostigma (assembly GCA_013397725.1). Taxonomy (NCBI): domain Eukaryota; kingdom Metazoa; phylum Chordata; class Aves; order Passeriformes; genus Rhagologus; species Rhagologus leucostigma. The sequence goes on from VZTD01001662.1 coordinate 395,496, forward strand.
CACAAAGGGCTCAACAAGAGCTAAAGAAAGAGTTTAATCAGATCTGGAAAAGATGGTTCTTAATGGAAGTGAATTCTGCAGAGGATGATAATCATTAAAACTGAGGAGTTAATCAAAAATCCTAAAACAAGAAGCAAAATTTGAAGCATCCATGAAACATTATCCCTCCTCCAACTCAGATTCTCTTAAAAAGTAGGTGAAATAAGAAAAGAGCACAATTAATCAAATGTTTTAAAAGCAAAACACAAAATGGTCATTTCTCAGTCACCTCCTCAGCCACAGAAAAGGGGAAGTTCTTATTCCTGAGTCAGAATCACAGGACAGGTTATTGCATGGTGATTACTTTGAGACGGTGATTAAAGGAGTAATTTAAAACACTAGGATTACTAAAGGAAAGGGGAAGTTAAAACTGCCTTGGGAAAATTATTCCACATCCTCTACAAAGAAGGAAAATAACCTATCCTTGAATGCCACTCTGGAGGACATAATTAAAGAGGAATGAGAACTCCCTAACAAAGGAAAGTGTTTTAATGGGGCAATACACGAAACACTGTGCCATAGAAAGGGAAAGCCGGCGTGTGTGGGTGTTGGGGAGGGGGTGGGTTCAGTTCCAGCTCCAAAAGCAAGCTGTGGCCCCAGCAAACGAGGGGGGAGTCCTTCCAGCACAGTATCGCTGCCCTATGTGCCCCTTTAATAAGGAAGTGGAAGGCACTTCTGAGACTAAATGATGAGACTGCAGCTGCTTCTTTGCTGACACCCTTCTTGGCCACCTGCTTTGCCAAGATGATTTTAGCACAGCATCATGAGATAAAAGAATGAGCCTGTGCTAAGCTTAAACATGCTAAGTCACTAAAATGTAAAATATTTTTGTCCCCAATTACCAGTACTAATGGCTTCCTGTCTTCTACAGCTCCATTGCTTTGATTTTTCAACCTTGGTTTTCAACCTTACCCAGATGGGCAAAGCCCAGTGCAGCAAACTGGTCTGAATTCAGTGTTGATCCTGCTTGGAGGAGGAGGTTGGACCCCTGAGCTCCTCCCCTACCTGAATGACCATGACTTTTTGTCTCTCTGGCTAAGGTCACCGTGAAGTGAGTGTTCTATAACAGAGAGTCACATTATCTGTGTAACAGAGTCACATTATCACACTGATTTTAGAGAAGATCTATAACAAGGTAGAAGACAGTGCTAAAGGGATACAGTCCTCTTACTAACTTTTAAGTTTTGTTCAAAACATAGATGAAAAGACTTTGGACAAATCTTGTGTTTAGGAAAACCTTTTGATTAAACAAAACAAAACAGTATTTCCCCAGAGAGTAAAAAAAAAAAAGAAAGTTAAGGCAAATTCTTATTGGGGGTGTGAAATGGAACCTAATTTAGAAGAAATATCCTTTAAATTGATGTCTTAAGTCTTGAAGGCGTAGCGCCAAATAGCACAAAAGTTAATGTAAATCCTACATTACTAGGTTTAGGGGTTTTCTAACCCTGCAAGTATACCATCTACCTCATAGCTGGTTACAACCTGCGTTTATTGTACATGACTGTCACAACACTATTTAAGGTATTAATTTTCAGGCTGCAGTCTGAAACATCAAGTCTTGGGCCACAGTAACTGATATAATGGCATCTCATCTTCATAATAAGATTTTTTTTAAGCTGCATACCATATCAACCAATCCAGCAGGTAATAGCTTCCATCAAAGAATTTAAACTTGCAGCCATGGCCTTAATCTGTTCCTTAGGAGCCCAAGCACTGTGGAGTTGTTTACCGTAAGGGCATGTTCTGTAAAACACTACACTTTTCAAAAAGTTATGTCGCACTTACAGCACCCACCTCCACCACCCCAAAGCCGTGCCCTGTACCATGAGAATCTGCACCAGGGGCAAAATCTATTTCTGCTCCCCAAGGCTGGAAACAGAAATGTCTCAGATACCTCTCTTTACACTCACCTCCACCTGAAACTCTGCTCCAGCTGTTTGTAACCGTGGTATACAGAGAATACCAGCAAAAAACACCGACTCATCTCCTGAAGACTCTGTAAAACAGACACTGCTTTTTGTCCTTAAACAAGGAGATTGATATTACAGCACCTTTAGCAGCACTTGAGAGGAAGGGCCTCATA
>VZTD01001662.1:402617-442617 GCA_013397725.1 Rhagologus leucostigma
ACAAATGAGTGACCTAAGGTACGTAGAGGTAAGGCTGTACAGTTAAGATGAATCTGGAAAGGGGGGCTGGATGTGTAGTCCTGTGATCTAGCCAAAAGTTTGTCCTTCTGCCCCAGGTAACGGTGCTGCCAGAGCAAAGCGAAATACACATTGTGCTTTCGGATTTGAAAATTTATTTTGTGTTTCTTTTTTTTTTTTTGTGATTTCTTTAAACTTTAAACTAAATTTACAGCACTGTAAAAAACAAAGCGATATGCTCCCCAAAGTTCTACTCTTGTGAAAAAATCACTGACTAAAAGTGATCACGGGAGCAAACTCAGCAGGATTTGCTGCAAATCTAAACCAGAGTCACACTTGGGGCTCATATTTGTTCTTTCCCTTGCTCCTGATAATGCACATTAAATATATGCAAAGTAGTATCGTGTAGAAACCAATTTTCTTCGGCATTCTTTTTCCAAGGAAGGAGCAAGAAGACAGTTGCAAAAATAACATGCACTGCAAATGAAAGGACAAGATGGGAGAGAGATGGGAAATAACTTTAGAGGGAGAACATGACGGGCTGAGCTGGAGAAAGAACCAGGCTGCTGGGATATAGGGATTTTTACAGTCAGCCTCTCATTTCAGGCAAGGTGGGTGCACACGCTGTGACCTTTCTGTGAAACGGGACCACGGCGACTCGCTGGCGGCGCTGCTTTCAGCGGTGCGGTTGCGGCTTGTGTGCACGGATTGATCTACACTCAAACTCCTGAATTGGAAAACAGAGAGCCGTGTGGCTACAGCAGCATGAGGCTACTTATCCAAAAGCTCACCAAGACCACACTGACCTCCAGGCAGCTTGTTATCAGGTACTCAAGGGAACCGATTCAAAGCTGCACTCACACATGGGCTGAAACACTGATTTCCTTGGAAGCGCCTTCCACCAGGTTGCCTGTATGGCTGTGTGTGACTGCTGTTCCCTTTGTTTAGTCCATCTTCACCACATTCTTTTCTGATAATCGTCTCTGCCTGCTGGCACAGCCTTACCTGGCCCATGGGGCTGGTTCTGTAATTCTAGCTTTGTAAATAATTCCAGCACCACGACACATACATGCGACCAAAACCATAAAATCTGCGACTTTGAAAGCTGCAGCTTTGGGATGCACTAAGACATGGTATGGAAGAAAAGAAAACGGAGCAAACAGAAGGAGACAGTAAATCAGAAAGGGTTTATTTTGCATTTTGTGGAGTCCAAAATCTCCCTCTGGCACAAGCTTGTATGACATTTAATAGAAAGGGAGAGATGTAACCCTTTGGTAAAATGAATCATCTACTTATAAGGACTGTTCATAAGCAAAAGCAAAACTTAGAAGGAAAAAAAAAAGGGCTGCAGTTTAAAAACTTCAATGCTTTAGAGACTAATAAATGGCTGTCCATTTTGAATAGGTTCCAGTACTGACGTGTTGTCTCATCAGTAAATAAAGATGTTAACAGTTTACTTTTCTTGACAATTAACAAATTGTTTTTAAATATCAAGACCAAATGTTGGCATTCTCCATAAATCTCTGCGTCAAACAGGTGCCCACAAGATACACTTGCCAGATTTAAGTATATATGAAAGCCAAATATAAATACAGTTATCATGGTGCTTTCAGCACTTAGAGCCAAATTTGACACTGATGTAATATCTCTGAATTATGTGTCCTCGATGATGAAACTGGTGCTTCCTTTATAAACAGATCCCATAATTCAAATACAACACTGCTATTCTTTTCAGATATCATGGACGTAAATACTTGTCACCATTCAAATATGTTAACCAAAGTGGCTTGTAGTTCTAGGTGAAAGTATGTTATCTTTGTTATGGAGGGAAAGGCAAAGAGACCCTTTCCTCATATGAAAGGAAATGCCCTTCACATGCCTAAAATCTTCAGTTGTACTTAATGATTAATTCTGAAAGATATTTTCTAAGTCTGAAAGTCAAATTTCTGGTGGATGCTTTCTCTGGGGCTAAAATTTAACTCAAAATGGAAAAATACTTTGCAGCTGAAAAAAAAAAACATTTTAAAACAGTCGATAGTGTTCTCAGTGATGAATATCTAAGGAAAATTAGAAATGAGGAGTTACTACACTTTTCATAGAATCATAGAATCACTAAGGGTGGAAAAGAGCTTTCAGTCAAGCCCAGCTTTTGTATGAATCCCACAGCAGATTCTCCATTTAATTCTGTGGTATCCAACTGTCCTTGCAGGGCATGGCACAGCTCCTTAAAACAACAGCAGGTCACATCAGTTTGGTTGGGCACAATAAATCCGTGGATTGCTGGTGGGTGCTTCCCATGCCAGCTCCTTCATCAGATCTGAAGGATCCGGGGAGCGGAGGGGATGGTGGAGTGGGGGTTAGGGAGAGTGAACAACACATTAGATCACCAGGGTGATTTATCCACATCCAGCTTGCAATTCCCCACCACTCCAATACCTCATCAGATCCAGGCAAAGAGCAGGCTGCAGGTCAATAAGTCAAACACTCCTGGCATTCTCTTTCTTCCCTTTTCCGTCATCCAGAAACAGATCTGCTTGTTCACCATGGTGGCAAAGATGAGATTCAGCGGTTTAAGAAAAATGAAGCAGGTTGACACCACCAAAGTATCTATTGTCTCCAGCAGGTCCCGGGGGTTGTTTCTGCCCCTCTGCTCCACTCTGGTGAGATCCCACCTGGAGTGCTGCATCCAGCTCTAGGGTCCTCAGTGTAGGAAAGACGTGTTGGAGCAGGTCCAGAAGAGGGCCACAAAGCTAATCAGAGGGATGGAGCACCTCTCCTGTAAAGACAGGCTGAGAGAGTTGGTGCTGTTCAGCCTGGAGAAGAGAAGCTCTAGGGAAGCCTTAGGGCAGCTTTCCGGTACCTAAAGGGGCCTTATAAGGAAGATGGGACAGAGTTCTCAGCAGGGCCTGTTGCAACAGGACAATGGATAATGGTTATAAATTATAAGAGGGTAGATTTAGACTAGATATGAGAAAGAGGGTGGTGAGGCACTGGCACAAGTTGCCCGGAGAAGTAGTGGATGTCCCATCCCTGGAAACATTCAAGGTCAGGTGGGACAGGGCTCTGAGCAACCTGATCTAGTTGAAGATGTCCCTGCTTGCTGAAGCCAGAGGTTTAACTAGGTGACCTGTAAAGGCCCCTTCCAACCCAAACTATTCTTAGATTCTACGATCTAGTGGTAGGTATTCATAGCCCATACTCAGAGAAACCGTAGAAAAGTTGTGGCTGGGGACAGTTCAGGAAGATTGTCTTTGCAGGTCACATATGCTGGGGACATCTCATCCTCCATGTAAGGAAAACAATTGCGTTCATTGTATCATGTATTACTCAAAGAGATCAAGGATTTTCTCTTTCACAGGTTTATTTTGCTTACTCCTACCTGTGTCTCCGTGTAGCACCCAGGTATTTCTTTCCTGCTGCCGGTCTCTTAACTCTTTCCAGAAGCTACAAGCTATTCCATTCCCTCCCCAGCTATCACTTAGTCAGCTTAAGTGATTCTATAATAGAATATATTAAAATTCTTATCTTTGGGCTGCCCTGATGTATCATCATACAACAGGATCTGTCACTATGTTTGAACATCCTTATTTAATATGTTAGGATGTTATCTGCAATATGTCATATCGCTGTCCCTGGCTGTACCCTAATACATGAGGAAAAGCAGTGGGAAGAAAGCACCCAGGCTGAGCAGGAGTACAGGAACAAATCCTGAAAAAACACTGGGAATTTGACAGTGTTCGCAAAAGGTGGTGTAAAATATTTTTCAGTAGAGTAACGTTTGAGCTCTACCAATTCCTCTTTCTCTTCACTGTAGGACGATTGAGACAATTTAATAGTAGTAGTATTTTTAAAAGTACTTTTTAAAGGAGTATTTTAAAAATTGTGTAATAGTCTTCAAAGTAGTGTGTGAGTGAGCCATGTAGCAATATTCAGTGAAGCACTCAGAGTCAGAACAGGAACTGGATATCCAGCAAAATTTATCGTGCAATTAGACATTATTTGGCTATATTCTTGCTATTCCCTGTTTTCTCTTTGCTGAAGAGTAAAACATGCAGTAATGAGTGTCAGCTATGGTGCTCTCACCCAGACGTGCGTACAATGTAAACATGAAATTAATATATCTTAAAATGTTGGGCCTTTTGAAACACTACCTCATATGTTAAATTGGGATAAAAACCTCTGTCCAGGATGAAATCGATCAGTTGCTCGTACTGAGAGAGCAAAGGAAAGAAAGAAAAAGTTAATACTTTCACTAAATACAGTGATTACTAAAACATTACTGATCTGTTCTCTCTCAAATCAGTGCTCCAATATTTGTTAGGACAGTGGAACACATGAACACCCTGTGGCTGAGATGGCCAGGAAAATTCTCTTGGGCTTTGTTTGTAGGTTTGATATATTCAGGTAATAGCAGAGATAAAATAAAGCATGTTCTGATAACTCAATTTACACTTAAATTAATCAAATACAGACATATTTACAACTTAAATTAATGAAATATTAATTGTCACAATTGATAACATTTCATATGAATGTGAAGGGCCATACAACTGATGAGTTTTGGTTCCATGGATTTAAGAACCAAGAAAGATCTCGGAAACTCTCAGAGATGAGCCAAATAGCAACAGTAAATGCAAAGACTGGCTTTGACATGGCATCTGTCTGGTAAATATGGATGTCTGTGTGCTCCTTCATCTTGTCAAGGGAAAATAACTAGTTTGGAGTTCAGAGGTAGAGATGCGCATTGGCATAAACTTCAATGCTTTTTGAAAAGCAGGGATAGAGACAAGAAAGCACTCTCCTCCATGAGGGAAGCAAGAAGGTCATTTTTCTGTGAAGAGAATTGCTTTTGTGGTGACTTCCATCTGGAAAACAGTGCTCCCCTAGCCTGACACGATGCTCCTCTATAATCCCCAGGACTCTTTCATAAGAATTCAGCAACACTGAAACTCATCCTCCTCTATGTCATTTTTCACCAGTGAATCTATTTGGAACCAGAGCGTCCAAGACACAAGATTACCTCTCTTGGGAAGGATATTTAGAATGTATCTTGTCTAATGATCCTCGCCACGCTTTCTCTGGGGTTGGAAAAGACTGGCCTGTACCTCTGGACCAGACCTTATTCACCAGCTTTGTAGTTTTTCTTACATTAAGGCTCAGCCCACTTCTTTCATCTTATCCGGGTAAGGGAAGAATTATCAAGAAGATTACTTTAGACTTTAATTTAGAGTACTCTGACTTCATACTCTTCCTCCTCCCAAAATCTTTCAAGGACCATTGAAAACGTCATTTTTTCTGTGCTCTGCTACTTGATATGCAAAGCATGATTTTCAATTCACAAATATGAGGACAAGTAACTAGATTACCACGACTTCACAATCGTATTGGTCATGATCACGGTCATTAGATAAAGTTAACTTCTAGGCTAACACTTCAGTTGTACCTTGGTTCATCACATGTGGCAGCTTTGGCAGAAACCTTGTTTACATGTTCGTAAACTATCAATGCCAGGAAATGACTGTGGTGTTGGGATGTGTATGGCATAGGACTCTACCTAATTGTCTATTTATAAGCAAGCTGTTTTCCCATGCAGCTTCAAGCCACAGCTTATATAGGCTGAATTACGGGACGTCGATTACATAAAGAAATTTATATTATTAAAAAAAAAAAAAAAAAAAAAAAGAGTCTGAGTTTCTTTCCTCTGGACAACTTCAAAGGTTCTTCTGACGAGCCCTTGTCTTCTCTTTCATTTCCAGAACTAGTCTCACATGCTCTAATGGCTCAACATGGAACCATCAGCAGTTTTACACAGAATTTTAATACCAGCCAACAAGCCAGGTCAAAAGAAGCATCCCACAATGGTGCTGTAACTTTTCTAGAACAAGCAGAAAGCATTTGTGACACTTGGCTACCACCTCTTCCATCATCCCTCACTTCTCTGACACATGGAGATTTGTGCAAATGGGGGCAGGAAGAACACGTTTAAAACTACAGCTCTGTCCATATTCATCCAGAAGGCACATTTTTCTGCATACTGGATTTTTTGCTGTATTTTATTTCGCCAGCACTCTGTTAGATGTAGTTCTGATTATAATCTGACCACCAAGCTCCCCAAACTGAACTCTTGCACCAATTAAAAGTAAAGGCAGTGTGTTTATGAAAGCCAACAAATCTGTGAGTCAAAAGAAGACACCCTACCAAAGGGTCAGAATTTGATATAAGGAAGAAAACATCCAAAAGCATGGAAGAAATGCTACTCCTTGGGTAAAGAGATTCTGTTGCTGATACAAATCAGAGATTAATAATTCATTTCTTTGCAGACTTTCTACTCTTGACTCTAAGGAGGTAAAATAGTTTGAGAGCCCCACAAAGGCAGGGGAAAATATTATATATTTCCTACCTTCTGTACATTTTAAACCAATTGACCTCAGTAAGGTGGGAAGGCCTTCCAGGCTCAAGACTGAAAACAGCTTTGAATGCTCAATACAAAATTTAATATCTATTAGCTGGGAGAGAAAGAAAAAAAAGGAGCTACAAAATTGATGCCTTGGTTCATATATCTCAATTTATAACAGCATCTTTGATCAAGGGATAGAGGAGAGGAAAGTTAACTCAGCTAAATTTTAAACTTTCCAACAGGGTTGCAATTTAATTATCTTTTACTACTCTATTACTTGTCCAGCATAAGCTGTTGTATATGATAAAATATTTTACCCTGATTTTTTAACGTGCTGTTCCTCTCACAGATTTCAACAGACAAGGAGACAGTGAAGGGGTGCATTTACTGCAGGAGGTTTCCTTTATATGTTGCCTGGTTATAGCTTCAGCTAATAACACATTGCCTATTCTTCAGTATAGGGCAGATGATTATACAGCCACTGTACTCCTTGACATTTCTGTATCCCTCGCATAAAGCAGAATATTTGAGAGCTAAAACAGTGTTTAAGAAGTTGTTTTTTTCCTTGACATGTTATTCAGATAGGGTTTTGGGGAGTTAGCTATTGAAGTAGGGATGATACAGCTGAAATATTAGCATTCATTTTCTTGCACCACCTAGTAATGTTGCTACTGAATTTCTTTTATTGAAGACTTAGTTTTTCTTTTACTGAAGTAGTTAAAAACCTAAACACCTGCCCTGAAGTCTGGAGTTATATTCCAGCCAATAATATTTTGAATTTTTGTGGAGTGAGCTTTTGCATAGCTCTGTGTGTTGAACAATCACTTGCCTGTATTTTCATTCTTTATGAAAAACATCTAAGTCTTTATTCCATGTCTTTCACTCTGTAGCACTACCTACTTTCGTATTTTAGCATTTGAAAAGCATTTATTTATCTCCATAAACTTGGCTAAGTTCCATTAGAAGTAAATAGTATTAGACTGATGGATCACAGAGAAATCAAGCAATAATCTAAAGTTGTATCTAACTCTACTCCTTAAAAAATAACATTATCAGCAATTAGATAATTTATTACAGTCTTCCTGTAGTCAAACAGACCTAGCAAATTACAAAATACTCCCCACAAATAACACCTTCACACTATAAGTTGATAGCTATGGATCATCTCATCACAGTCGTCTGTTGAAAGAGCTATAGGTGAAGCGCCTGTCTTATCTTTAAAGATCAAGCCTTATATTTATTATTTTATAACACCAGCATTTACTTTAGATTCAGTCTATAAACCTCAGCAAAGGCTAATATTTACACATTTTTTTGTTTTTATTTTGCTTTTCTCAAATCACCACCAGCACCAAAGAGAGGAAAATGCCACCGTAATAAAAAAAAAAAGTAATGAATCTGTTGAAAACACATGGAAGTCATTTCTCAGAAGATCCTCACCATACATACAACCATAAATTCAGCCACAGAAAAAGTATTATCTCATAGTTTTATCCAAACCAAAAGACACCACCAGTTTGCAAGCTGCAGTAGTTCCCTGTTACAGATATTGGTAATTCAGATTTGTTCTAGAAAGAAAATTAAGCAAAAATTAAACATAAAAATTAAATAAATTCAGTCCAGGAGGAAAATTTACAAAATAGAAACCTATACTATTCACAGTCCAAAGAAAACACATCAGTTTAACACAGAAATGACAGTGAAGCAAAATACACAGTTCTCTCTTCTGTTTCTTTATGATATGTAATTTTTGTCGGCAACGTAGTAATTGGTTTGTCCATTAGCTTGATAGCAACATCAACTTATTTTCATTTAATACCTCTAATAGTAGTATATTTCTGCACAAATGTGTTGCTATGCAGTGGTTTACTGAAAAAAACAACAAAAAAGAAAAAAGCCAATTCCAATGTAACCATTCACATTTAAAACAACCTTTTCTTAGTTAGAGCTGTACAAACCTGCCAATAAAGAAGGAACAAATCATATTCAAGAGTGAAGCTGTTAAAGAAGAGGTCAAATGAGCACAGGCATATGTATATTTACATTTACAGACTTGGGCTGATTGATGACTTGAACTACCCTTGGAACCAGGAAAAAAGGCAGAGGTTTCTGCTGTTTCATCATCTTGAGCTGCTTCAACCAAATCATGAAAGGACGAACTCCTAGCACCGAGCTCCACAACTTGCTCATTAACTGATGTGCCCTTCTCTGTGGTTTCTGCTACTCTTAAAGCAAGCCCATCATAGGCAGTGTCCCACCATCCCTAAGTTCCTTATAAAACCACCCCAATGTCTGGGAGAGTTTAATGTGAGAAATGCTGCAGATGGGCACTCCGTGGAAGAGCTATTTGTTTTAATCCAGAGGACCTCCATTTCAGTCTTTATGCAAGATTCTTTTCAGGCAAAGATATGACTGACTTTGCTACAGAAATAGGATGCAATTTATCAAAATTCTTCCCTTCATGAGATGAAGGTTAGAAGCAGACTCAAATACAATGTTGTTCATTATAAATCTTAGGCCTTTAGATGCTACGGAATGGTAGAAAAACAAATACATTGGTGGATTACATAGTAGAATAATGCTACCTCTGCATACTTGGGGAAGTGTTTGGGGTTAGCTTCCTTCTTATTTTTAAGTATTTGGGGAATTATTGCGCACATCAAGGCTGTATCCCAGTTACTGAATTCACATCTGAAAAAAAAACCCAGTTCTGCTTTACCAGCTGCATCTGCTGGCAAGGACAAAAGATGTTCTGTCGCTGCATTTTGTAAACAGCATAAGGAGCAAACCAGGGAGGGTGTTACAGCTGACGGCCACAACCTAACAGCTGTGCTGAAGACCAACCACCTGACCCTGCATAAAGCCTCTCCCAGCACAACTGTGCTAGAAGAACTCGCCTAAGGAGAGAGATTAGTCTGATCTTGCTATTAATTATGTGCCTTTTTATAATTTGTATTTTAATTTCAATATATTTTAACGAGACGGTGGTAAAAGGCCAAGCCCCCAAACAAATAAACAACCCAAAATGGATTTTAAAGGTCACTGCCCTTCCTCCCTACTTCTTTCCATTTTGATGCTTGGACTCTCTTCTTCATATATTGATGCAGAAGAATGCTACAGCTCCCACAGCTTGATAGGCCTCAATCACACTTGAAGATGAGACACTAAGATGTCCCCGTAATCACCCATGTTTTAAGTAGTCTTTTCCTTAAACAACACTTTAATATGCAGCTTCAAGTTATTGGAGATTAATGAGTTGTAAGAGGGCAGAAATGAAGACAAATATGCCAAATGTGGAAGACAGAGCTGGAAAAGGCAGGTGTGTATTGGAGGAAGCACCCAGACAAGGAGGCTACTGAGGAAAGATGGATGCAGATGGAAACTAAAACAACTAAATGGATTAAAGGAGCAAATGAGGAAGAAACTAGAAAAGACTTCATAAGAGATTTATTCTACAGGCACAACCTGTAGAGATAAAAGCTCCTCTAGACCATGAAGAAGACTAGGAAAATGAAAGACTATGACAAAGAGAGAAGCTAAGGAAATTGCAGGCTATGAAAACATCAGAGGCTGAGCAGGAATTCTGAGAAAATAGTGAAATAGAATTATGCGAAATAAGGGCTGTTGAACAGGAAACAAATAAAACAGAGGAGAGAACAATGCTTCAAAAATTAAGGATGAAATTATGCCATAGAAGAAAAAATGCAGGATATAGACTGAACAGGTTACACAATGCATACATTCATGTCACAATAGGTTGAAGATGATAGCAGAAGGAGACCATTATCTCAGGGGATTGCTGGATGATCCTTTCATGTTATTTTTTAGTCAAATCTCCTGTCTCAGTCTGGGGAATAGGCTGATCCAAAGGTAACCCTTGTTTTTGTCCTAGGGGACAGCTAAGATAGAAGAGGGGTGATTCAGTAGACAGACCCACTTTAAGAAAGATGCTTATAGATTACATTAAACTAGAGAGGGCTTGACAGGATTGCCTTAGCCTTTTCCTAGAGAGAAATCAGGTTTACTTTGGATTCGATCTCAGAGTTGGGCGCAAACATGCCCTTTCAGACAACCTTTCAAAGCAGGGCCACTCCCTTGCCCTGGATCAGCCTCCGGGCAGACCGTATTGCTTTCACCTTATCTTGGAAAAACTTTCTAGTTGGAGGCTGTCAATAGGGACTCATGATGAATCCTGCAGAGCACGATGCAACCCAGGTCAGACATTGAGCTAAAAGGGTGCCAGAATAACAAAGTAACCATGAGGAAAAAAACCCACAAAAAACAAAACAAAAAAAAACCCAAAGAAACAAACAAACAAACAAACAACCCAGCAACAACAGCAAAAAGCAAAACAAAACAAAACAAAGTTCGGTGAAAGTATTAATTGCACATTCTGGTTCACTTATCCTGGGTACTGACAGCAGCTTTTCACAATCGTCATCACCATGTAACACAACCACTCTCTTTTTAATCACAGTTCTATAGAAAGTGCCAGTAGATTAAGACAGCACAAATCTACAACCAAATATTCCACACAAGTGAAAATGTGGTGTCCACTGTTCCTTTAAAGCCAAAGAGTAAATTTTGAAGGTGTCTGTATTGCCATCAGTGATGAACAACTACAGTGTCTAATTCCCATGAACCTAAGCAGTAGTCAGTCTTCTGTTTTGTTTCCATTTACTTCAAAATTATGACATTATGATATTGAAAGCGAAGACCAGAAAAATTATGGCCAGCTTGTTGTAGAAACCCATGGAAGGAATTTATGTTAATTGATACACTTACAGGAATCGTGGAGTAAGAATTATAAATAAATAGGGTTTTTTAAAAAAACTTTTGAAAATGGATTTAGACTAGGAGGTCATTTAGGTCATAACCAGAACATAGACTCCAAAATTTCTGAACCTGGGAAGAGCAGATATAATTTTGAGATGAAGAATCCATCTATGGCTTTGATTACATTAGAGCTTTTTCTTTTTTTCTTTTTTTTTTACGAAAGGAAAATGTTTTAAGGGCTGTGTTTCTGAAGAAAAAAAATTTACATCACTGTTTAGAGTCTCAGGCTCTTTATGAGAAAAAGCATGGAACCATGTTGTAAGTTTGTGTTTCCAAGTAACCACCCAGTTATAAAGACAACATTGAAAAGAAACTAATGAAATTCCAAGGTATTCTAGGATGGCTGTTTTATTCTGATCAGTGGTAGATTGCGCTATTGACCAAGTGTCAGACACAGAGCAATCCAGTGATTGAATAAAAGTGGATACATAATCGGAGCAGAGAACTTTGCCAGGACTAGCTCTGTTCTTTTTCCTGTAATACCAGAAGAAACCTTCTCTCATTTCCCTTTTCCTTCTCTTTGCCATCCACACCCTCCTTCTCCTGTAGAGTGCAAATACATTTCCATTCACCCCCTCCTGTTTTTCCACTGCTGCCCTCAGATAAAATAAGGCAAGGTGCCTTAGCTGGAGACACTGATGAAATATTTGCAGACCAGATATTAATCTGTTATCTGTTCTTTAGGTGTGAGATGTGATGAGGATGACAGAGGATCCTGCTCTGCAGGCCTTAAGTAATTTGAGCCAAAGATATTTAGATCTGTCTTTGGACACTGCAAATCAGTTACTATGGGAGGAGGAGAGCCCTTGGGAAACCTACCTTGAACCATATTTCAAATGCCAGGGGACTTGCATGAAAATTGGGTAATGAATGAAATTCTGATTGCAGAAAAATCGCTCAGGGACGTGCCTGCTGTTGCATGCCACTGCTCTCTATGTAAACCCTAAATGCTTAACGATGTAAACTTTTGTACTGCAGATTTTGTAATGCATTCTCTCCTTCAAACTGCTTTTTCCTCTTGGGCAAGGGGGGTGTTGGTTGGAATACTAGTTTTGTCCGCTGGAAAAAGATAAATAATTCAGCAGCGGCTGTGATGGTTTAATAGCACACAAGACCAGGTGTGAAGGAAGTAAACTTTCTCGCTGGGATGTCAGAGTCACCCTTGCAGAGAAGCAACAGTATGTCTGGAGCTAAGCTGTTGCCAGGTCTTAAGTAATATATTAACTTCCTGGGAAGAGATGTCTTTGTCATTCCATCTAGAATTTATTATGCAGTTCTTTGTCAGGATTTAGTTCCAGTGAAAGGAATTTCCTTCTTACCAAAGACAGAAAGACTGGACTCTACACTTCTTCAACCCATGTTTGGAATTGTCATACTGTGATGAACAACGCAGCTTAAACCAGAGCCTCAAGATCCATCCGGGGCATTGCCTTTGTGCAAGGGCTTTTACAATGTAGATATTGAGGGTTCTTTTAACATTCCCATCATGAATGTCCGGGTTCCTACAGCTGAATATCAGCCACCTCAGCACTGGTCCTACAGAGCTTTCCAACCACGCAGAGCTGAGCCACCTCTGGCAGGCTGTGTGACACCTACTCAGCTTTTCAGCTGCAGGCTGTTTGAAAGACAAAACATGCTCCCATTTTGCTCTCTTGTTCTGTGGTGTATTATCAGAGGTGTGGAGATGGAGGAGTGCAGGATGGGAAGGGCAAAATTTGAAATTTGAGCCCCTCAGAAGAAATACATGAAGAATTAAAAAATGTAGAAGGAAAAGGGGACAGTTTTCCATACTGGCAAATGGCACAGAACCCAGATGGGGTAGCATCACAACTTTTACTGATCACTATTTGGTATTAAATTAATCTGTTTCCTAGACTAAACCATTAACAGCTGAAGGTTTGATTAAGAAGAATTCCACGTTCCTTGCTTCGTTTTTCTGTACGAAGGAAAAGACATTTTATGAGAAGAAACCTATCCTCGTTTTTTAGGCAGTTCTAGCTTTCCTATTCAAATGCATAATGGAGACTTATTTTCCAAATAAAACAATATTTTCTTCCAAGCCTATTTCACTGACCAGGCACAGAAGAAGTTGAGTTGTGGGCTTTTTGTTTGTTTTGTTTTGATGAATAAATATATGATCCCTCTTTTACAGACTGAAAAACTGTGTATAAAATTGAAGCCATCTGCCTCAGACAATGACAGGAAAGTTGGCGAGAGAACAATACCTGTTGCCCAAATCTGTTGCTAAATTGCTAGTCCACACCAATTTACTCTGTATGCCAGCAATTTTATTTTCCAGTATATCTTTTTATCCAGCAGCCGGAGTAAAAGACTTATGATCATTTCAGTGGCACACTAACCCTGAAATGGCAATAAATACCTGCGACAAAAGCAAAATACTTGATTTCTTTAATTCAGGGAATAAAAATACAACTAATATGATTAGAACACACTGAGGTTTGGGAAAGGCTGTTCAATCAGGATAATTCCAGTTCCTACATCCTATATTTCCCATCACTGCTTGAGACACAGGCATGGAAACAGCAGATTTCTTTATGCTGTCATTAATAGATGAATTAAGGTGAATCATAAGAAAAAAACAGGTACGCATTTATCTGAACTTCTGAGAAGATCAGATTCACTGCATTATCACTCACTGTGTGTTCACTTTGAGGATCTGTGAGCAAGTGAATTCCCATGGCAAGAATGTCACCAAAAGCAAGCTTTAAATACGAATTGAGACAGTTAAGAAAAGTAAGTATCCGAATTATTGAGTGCCAGTACTTAGAGCTGACAGATAACCGTAATCTAACATCAGCACAACTACAATCAGTGAACCAGAATTTTTCTTCTACATTATTTTTTCCATTTGATTACCTGACAAGTATTCATTTTCATGTCTGTACCAGATTTGCGCAGAATTAACCCCATGTTTCAGTGTAATGTTGTTTTATTTGATTTTTGTTATTGCGTATGTTATCCCTTAAGTATTGTTATTGTATGTTATGGGAACAGCCCCTTAAGTATTTCTAAATGCAACATATCAGCTTACCCCTCCTGGGAAGCCAAATATGTCTGGGAATGTAGACAAGAAAACAATGAATTGTGAGACCTGCAAATGTGGCAAAGATTGCAGTGTTGCTACTGATGGTGCCTCCTAACATGGATGGATATAGGGACTTTTGTTCCAAACAGCAGCGTCAGTAACTCTACATCCAGCTGAAATAAAATTTACCATGCATTTGGTTTTGGTTATATTCATGGACTTTGGCCAGGAACATCCACAAAAATAATTTATTTCTTTCACTAGTCCTGACGAGTATCATAGAATTGGAGAATCACAGAACAGTTTGGGTTAGAAAGGACCTTAAAGATCATCTTGTTCCAACCTCCTGCCATGGGCAGGGACACCTTCCATCTAACCAGGTTGCTCAGAGCCCCATCCAGCCCGGCCTTGAACACTGCCAGGGATGGGATGTCCACAGCTTCTCTGGGCAACCTGTGCGAGGGCCTCCCCACCCTCAGAGGGAAGAATTTCTTCCTAATATCCAATCTAAACCTGCCCTCTTTCAGTTTGAAGCCATTCCCCCTTGTCCTGTTGCTACACGACCTTGTCAATAGTCTCTCTCCATCCTCCTTGTAGGCTCCCTTCAGGTACTGGAAGGGAATTAGGTCATCCCAAAGACAGTATCTCTGGGTATATGAAAACAATAAATGTAAACCTAATTTCTGATTTGTTATTAAAATGTAATAACCTTTATTTAACTCTCAGGAATGTCATCCACTGTGAGCCTCTATCAGAAATTAATTGTCTGACTTCACCAGGGATATGAGTGGTTCAACCAATTTATTTTTTATTTCAAGATAGGGCAATGAGTAAACTAGCATTTAAATATATATGTTGTATACATGCATTTGTACACTATCCCAGAAAACAAGAAAGAACATTGAGAAATATACTGGTTCCAGAAAAAGTTGAATGACAAAACTGAGGTATTTTTTTTAATGGCAAGTTGCAGAGGCATTTCACTAAAAGCAGGTGGTTTTTGAGGGGAAAAAAAAAAAAAACAGGCAAGAAAAGATGTATCTCAGAAGTGAGCCTTTAATTAGGTACATAGGGGAAGAGGTTGAATATCAATTTAAGCTTTAATGTGTCTCTCTACCAAAGAGTAACCAACCTCTTTGTACGGGTGTTCAAGGGCAAACATCTAATTTTTACTGGTGTCAAGGACAGGCAAAAATCTCAACATCTCTCTACAATAAGTGTTTTCTCCATAGACATTAAGTATCACCAGGCCCAAGGGAGTGACTCCATGTGTCACAGACTGCCTGATGGGCTGATGCCAACAACCTGTTCCACACTATCAGCACTGGCCTTACAACCCCAAGCGAGTCTCTTCACGTGCACCTGCCTCAGTTTCCCCACCTTCAGAACAGTGGCAATATTTATTGTAATAGAGCAATAACATCAGGCTGCTGTCACGTTGATAAGTGGCTCAGAGATCCCTGAATAGATGCTGACTTGGCATAAAAGCGCATATTTACAAATGAAGATGTATTCCATTGTTATGAATATTGTGTATTACAGGCTGCTTGCATTATCAATTTAACGTACACGAAGATTCAATCAAAGCTGTTTAAGACCTTGAAAAAGACGCTGCTCTGTGTACATTCTGATAGGCCAAGTGTTGATTCAGCCTACACGCACGCACAAATAATATCTCGAGTCATTAGGGTCTAGCTTTTTTAAAAAGCAGTTTTCAAACTTTGAAAAATCCTTTCTATGTGTGATCTGTGAGTTGCCTTCTACATTCGGAGCTGATAAAATGCAGGAATGTTCACATTCATGAGACAATAGCTCTGACTGAATGCTGTAAAATGAAATAGTCTCTTTCAGTTTTTCCTTTCAAAAGGAAAATTGCATAAATAATACATTTGGGCCTTGCAATACAAAACAAGCACAATAGCTACTTTACAGCTTTCATCAAAATGAAGGCCATCTTTTTCATTTATATTATGAAACTGGTAATACAATATCATCATCTCCGATTGGCTGAAATCACCTAGACGGTGAGCTCTCCTTTCCAGATAATGCCACTCACTCCCTGTGTCAATGGAATGTGTAATGGTGGGACATATAAGACAAATTTTTTGTCATTGGTTAGCAATGAAGCTTAAAAAAAGTAATAATGGAGATTTATTGGGGAATAAGCAAAGCTTCCCAGTGAAAAAGAGTAAGACAATATCTGAAAAGTTTCTGTATTCCTTGTCAATATTTTGCTTTTACATTTGTGTTCCTTTGCATTCTTAATATGTTCTTTTTCAAAAGGGAGAGAATATGTAATGATGGAAAGGGTAGCTTACTTTCACAAGGACTCTGTGATAAAAGAGGTGTCCTTAATTTCCTGGATAACATTAGATAGATGTCACTCCACCAGACAAAAAAAAAAGCCAAAACAACATTTAGAAGGTGTCACAAAAGGGCAGGTGGCACAGCTGGAGTAGTTTGTGCTCCATTCCCACCACTATCCGGAGGGCTGTTTCACCTGCTCCCCACTCTCAGCTAAAGCTCCTTCTTTGACAGCTGTCTTTGCCTTCTCCAGTCTGTCTGTTCCTTGCCTTTCATTTATTGACCTCAGTCTTGGACTAAACCTGACACTGAACCAAACATGGAGCATGACTAATCACACAAATCTATCCACAGTCGTCCTTAGGGAATTCTCAAGCCCTCATAGCTGCAGCTATTTTGCATTTCCCTAGCTCTTTCCTGTATCACGAGAGAATATGACATCATGTCTGGGTAAGGAATGAGATTTTCTTTCATATTATCATTGCTCTACCCTTCATTTTCTCTCTCCGTTGTAGTGGCATTCTTTATTTCTCGGATGTATTCACAAATTACGCATCCTGAGCTGATTTTTCTCCCTCATGGTGACCTTTCAGAATAGGATATGCACCCAGAATGAAAACTGAAGCAAAAACATACCAACAGCTTAGATGTCAGCTGAGATGGACGCCTGGTAGAGCCACCTCTTAGACTGCAGAGAGCATGTTGGTATTTTCTGACAAGCTTAGTTCCCATCCACTCCTGCCCGTAAGGCGTTCCACTGGAAACAGGAGTAAACTAATTGCTAAATGTGCTGGCTTTAACATGCATCAGATATAAAGAACATTTCATCAACCTCTCCCAGACAGTTCTCTGCTGAAGCTACACATCTAAATGTTATGGAAGTACTAAAACCAGATGAGAATGAGCAATATTTTGTTCTTGGCGTGGACAGATATTTCAGTCCATCTTGCTCTGTGTTTGCTAGATCTCTCTTAGTCAGACTGGCATATGCAGAGCTGCCTTTGGGAGTTCCTGGGTTTTGTCCAAGGTCTTTGGCTATACCTCATTAAGACCTTGAAAGGATTCACTGCACTAAAGCATCCCACTGGTCTATTTAGAGACCAGCACAATGTGCTAAGTTAAAAACAAGACCTATCTGACCTATGTGACACAGCAACTCCTTGAGAATAATTTCTCCATTACTGTGTGCCTTGACTTTTCCCGTTGTAAAATGAAATTTGGCTGCTCTGTGAGTGTTTTGAGCATGACTTGCCATTTTTATTGATGGCATTATGCCAGATATTGTTTAACTAAATCCCAGTTGTGTTTGAGATGGGAGAGTGTGCTACTAAACTTCCATGGTTAGTGCAAACCCTACCGAGGGCTCTGTTTCTTCTGCGCTTAATCACTCTCTCATTGATTTACAATTCTATTTTCTGCAAGGACAGACTTCCCTTGTTCTGTTTATTGAATTCAACAGTATGGGTTCATAATCCTTCCCCTTTCTCATTTTAACATTAGAGAGAGTGGAAGCTTCTCACTTTCAAGCTGGGAGCTTTCAGTTCCACTGCTAAATGCAGCTGGAACAAAAATTCCTACCTTAACTTTTTAAATTGTATTTTCCCCATCAAATGAACAAACCCAAATCTTGCATGCAGGCACTAAATTCAGGCATTCTAAATCCACATCTGGAAACTGAACATTGACACATATCTTCTGGGCAAAGCTGCAGCTATTAGATGTTATTTGAATGCCAAGGTCAACCATTAAAATTATTCCCTCTTCCACATCATTATAATATCGTACTACAAATGTCATCAGGATTGTGACATGGATTGTAAGACTATAACATTAATTTTCAGCTGGTTTGCAATTATATTTCTTTCACTGTGGAAGTGTTAGCTCTGATTTGATAAAGAATAATGCTGTGTCAGTACCTGGGAAGGAGAATCGCAGAGGAAGGATCTCAGGTACTGAGAATTCACCAGGAGAGCTATGTGCCTTGAAAAAATCATCTTGGTCCAGGTCAAGTACCCACATGTGTCTGCTGAGGTATACAACTAAAGTGTACATGATCAAATAGCCCCTGGACCACTTCACAAAAGGTACTTCCAGCACATTTCTGGTTCTGTAGATATTTCTCCTCTATCTCACTGGACACAGCATTCCTCACTCTTCTTGTTCCAATCCCCAGCACAATGCTGAGGTGGAATGTTCTGATTCCCTTTGCTCTCACTTTTTCTCTGGGCTCTGCAGTTGCAAATCCTGTCCTGATAGCACAAACACAGGCATTTCACACTCACAGAGCTTTAGTCACTTCTGCTCGTCCAAAAGCTCTTTCAAGGTTCACTCTTAGCAAGAGCCTTACCGTAAACTGCCAGCAAAGAGGGAGTTGGCTGGGAGTAGTCAATGTCCTTGAGGGATAAAAAACAGAGGTCTTTGAAGACTTGTGTTCAACAGTATCTAAGCACAGGAGGCTTAATTCTTGTTAGATGTGGACTTGTCCATTCTGCTTGATGTCAAAAAAGAACCCTTTTTTTTTATACTTATAGGTATAGAAACATGTGGTGACTATGTCTCTGCTGGGGACAAGACAAGAGGACTCCTTGATTCAAGGAGTAACCTTGAGAGGAAGTTCAGTGCGAAGGATGAATACTTCATGCCCAGTGAAAGGAAGGGCTTTTTCAATCAGCTGCACAAGCAGTAGTGTGAAAACCTCTTCTTTCTCAAACAGGAGGGGCAAAAAATGTTTTCTTGTTCACACAACCTGTAGCACTGTTACCACTCCCAGGTTTCTGCCTGCTAGTGCTAACTCTGGAAAGTGAAACTGCAAGGCAATAGTAAAATACACTTCCTACTTTTGTACCCTGTGAGCTCTTTGGGATTTTGATTGCATCCTCTACTACTACTTTTCTACATCTTGCTACTGCTGTTACTTACATGCTTACCACCTCCTAATCATGAAAATGATGATAACATTAACAGCAATTAACCAGCTCTCCTCTAAAAATACGCTATTTAATTGTGTAACAGTTAGGAGATGCGAAGACAAATAACTTAATTACTCTGCTCTTGATCTTTTCATACCTCAGCGCCATCCTTTCCTGAGGGAGAGGCCAGAGCTCAAGGAGTGAGGAGGAAATTTGTTACAAAAAATAGTGTTAGCCTATGAAAATCCTGGTGAGTGGGTATTAACAGCAAGCAGTCAGCTCACGGAGAAGACAAATTGTGTCTCAGCAGAACAAAACTGAATGCATATGGAAAAACAGTACCTCCTGAAAAGCACAATAAATTGTACTACGAACCCTACAGCCTTTAAACAAGCCTGTAACATAATAAATCTTTTGTTACTCCTTGCATCAAACGTTTTCAACTCTTCTGTTGTTTCACGCATTCAAAGGTGCTATCTAAACACTTTAGAGTACAGGTTACCAGCAAGTGAGGTCCAGGCACGTCTCAGGCTCAAAGTACAAGCCAGTGATTGTGCCAGATCTCTGCTTGTACAACTGTCTTAGAAAAAAAAGCCACAAAGCACTGGAGGTGCAAGGAGAAAGTAACCCTAACCCAGGGTTAGGGAAAAGGGAGAGAAGGAGTTGACAGCAACCCCAGAGAGCAGGCAGTGATTCCTGGAGGCACTTGGGTAGTGGTTAGGAGACCAAGAGGTGACGAAACAGCAGATGTTCAGGGAGAAGCCAAAAGGTGAGAGGGATACAATGCAAGTGAGACTTGACATCAAAAGGTGCAAACCATTGACCTAACACAGAACTGTCTTTCAGAAATTGTTTCTCATTCTCTTTAGCGGACTTATGATTTCCAGCTTTCTTCAACTCTTTAATTCCAAATATTCAAGTTTCTTGTTTAACAACAGGCAAACCAGACAAATCCTCATCTAACAAGATTAAAGCCTCTTGTCCTTAAACACCACTCTAAGCTAGTCTTCAGAGGACAAAACCTGTGGCTTTTATTAAAAGTATGAAAGGCCTTATGCTTTCCCCTTAAGCTCAGCTGGTTGGTTCATTCATTCGGCTTAGACACTTCCCTCTCCTATTGGTAAAGAAATTTAACTACTTTCTATAGCCTCATGAATAGCCTTGATTGTTTACCTCTCTGCTCTCTGTCTTAGCCTACATGGTAAACTTGAGTGGCCAGCAGGTTAGACTTCCACCTAAGAGGAGCTTCACTCACTTTTATTTCTAGAGGTGCAGATACCAAAGACCTCAGAGCAACAGGTACATCTCAGGGCCCAGAGGCGAGAGGGAATGCATCCAGTCCTTCCAAACCCATCATCTTCCGCCAGATAACACGAAGTGATTGCAATCCATCCCACAGTCCCTGTGCTTTTATTTGTCCAGCTACTCAAAGGTGACAAAGGGTAAGCCTCTGGACAAACGCCTTCAGTGCAGATATCATTCATTTCTTCTCAAAGAGCTATTGGGGGTGTCCATT
This sequence comes from Rhagologus leucostigma, assembly GCA_013397725.1. Taxonomy (NCBI): domain Eukaryota; kingdom Metazoa; phylum Chordata; class Aves; order Passeriformes; genus Rhagologus; species Rhagologus leucostigma. The sequence goes on from VZTD01001662.1 coordinate 423,644, forward strand.
AAGTGCCCATCCCTATTTCTGCAATCTGTGGGCCTTTCAAGCTAAGACACTTGTTCTCAAAGCCTCTGAGAATTTAGAGATACACAGAATATTCTGACTGAATTTTGTACCTCCTCGTCTCTGCTCTACATTCCTATAAAGTAATTTTGACTGTAAACACGTTCTTAGCTCGTGTATTTTCTAGCGTATATTTTTATACCCAAAATACACATAAATTCACATTGTATTAGAACTGCATTTGCTGGACAGCAAGATCATTATTACCCATCCTGATGATCACATCACATAAATCTGGGTGCCCAGGAAGTCTCTGGAGCCAGTACCCAGAAACTAGTTCAGAGCAGGAGTCTAAACTTAGTGCTCATCCTTTGACGGATCCTCCAGGGCTCCTTGACTCCAGACGGTGTCCAGAAAGGACAATCATTTGGAAAACTAAAACGAGCAAAAGCAACTACTGGCAATGAACCTGCTGTCGAAACTCTGATATCAAACATCACCCATGTCATTTCACAAAGCAACAGTAACCCCCGGACTACCCATACCAGGTTCACCTAGGTAGCCACAGGCTCACTTTCACCCCTGTCTTCATCTAAATGTGTAGGTCAGGCAACAAAGATGTGAGACAGATAAAGACACAGGTAAATAGTTGCCATTGTGAGCTGTCTGAATCCAAATTGTGCTAAATTTCTTGGAGATTCTATATGTGGTTAGTGTGTGAGCAATACCATGAAGCTTTTTTATTTTTGGCCTTTGCTCTCATAATCTTCCAGACACTTTAGAGATGTCAGTCACCATGTCAAAGGTAAAAAACCTCTCCCATTCAAGCAAATGCCCGTACTGGACATGTGCTATCATAACACATCAAGCAGAAGACCATGAAAATAGTGGAGAGGTGCCCATAAATACAAGATTTTCAGAAAAAAAGAAGATAGAGGGCATTTACTACTGGAAAGGGACATTATATATTTCCATTTCCTCAGTTATGCCGTGTTTAAATCGGACAGAACATCTCTCCACCTATTCCAAACTAATTCTGAAAATACTATATATTCTCTATTTACTTTCCTGTCTTTGCTGTGGGTGGCTGAAAATGGTTCACTGACACTTCCAGGTGAAACCATGTAGCCATTCGACTTCAATGTTTTTGCGTAAAACCCACCTCATTTTCTGTTTGGGGATCAATACATCAGCCATCTCCAACACCAGCTCACAGAAAAGATTGGAGAGCAACTTGTACATCAAAAGCTAAGTAGGAAAAAAATTAACAAGCAAGAAATTAAATCATTAAAACTCATCAGTATTTTGCCCAAAATATTTCATCATTGTACTTCACTCTATCTTGCTGCTCTAGACCGCAAAGCACGTTGCACAGGATGATAAATTACATTATCTTCATTTTACAGATGGGAAACTGAGGCATAGGAAAGCAAATAGACTTTCTCAATGAATTGATAATATGAAACTTATTTTCTGACTCTCAGTCTGGCAGTCTATTCAGTAGACTATCCTGTCTTTAATTCCTATTTGAAAAGGGTGAAAGAAATAAATGTGCTGTTATGTTAGCTTTTGCAAATCCATTTTCCCTTAGCACCAAGACAAAAAAAAAAAAGCAAGAGTCAAATGCTTAAAATAGTTAAAAATATTAAAGCACACAATAAGACTATTTAGTTGCATTTACAGCTGGCAGGAGACTCTGACATCCTATTTTTATTTTATATTTTTTATAGCTAAAGATTTCATTGTACTACCTGAAAATCACGGTAGTTTGCCGACAAGCTTGCAGCTTCAAGTGCTCATTTTCAAGCCAACTGTATTTGAAAACAATGTTTGGCACTGAAAATAAGCAGAGATATAAGAAAAATATTAAAATCGCTATGGGAGTGACAGGAAAAAATGGAGTGAGACAGATTCCTCCAGCCTGATCCTTTATGATTCTTTTCTAGTTATTGAGTATATAAATTTCAATCCCCTAGTACAGCTGAGGGGGGAGAAAAATACATGATTATCATATCACTCAAAGCTGCACAACTTTAAAATCAGCTCCAATATAAATTCACTCCCTATAAAATGACTTTTAATATTCTTTTCCTTAACATAAGTATTAAATTTTGTATGATTAAAAATTTATTTACTCTCTCTTCCTTAATTTAGATTTTTATTTGTTATCATTGCCATTCCCATCTGATCTCAACAAAATCTCTCTGTACATTATGGCAAGAGCGTACCACTACCTGTGACACATCACTGGGCTTTGAAAGCTAAGCCTTAAAGCAAATTAAAAGTGACCACTCCAACCTGGTGGCTCAGACAACGTGCATTATGCTGCTGTTCCACAAAGAGAGAAAGGGGAGAAGACAAGAGAAGCAAGAATCCTTTTCCTGGGTTAGGAAAGCATATGTAAAAGAGCTACGTGTGTACAGCAAGAGCCTGTTACCTAATTTACATTGTGACCCACTGGAATTTTGTCGTATTAACTCACCCTGTTCTTTTATAATTCACCAGGTCTGAATGTGTCCCAAGAAAAGTAAATAACACAAAATAAAATTTAAAAAAGCAAACTTCATGGAAAATTATGTTCACTCAGAACATCACACCTGAATACTCTTTTCTCCAAGACAAGGTAGCTCAGCCTGTGCCTGTACCAATTACAAAAATTAAAAAAAACCCTAACAATCTAAAAACTACTATGATCTATGATAAAATATGGTCAAGCGAATGCTGGCAGGAATATGGCCAACCACCAGTGAACCAATATCCTTTACTGTCCATGACAGCTGTTTTGTGAAATGACTTGGGTTTTGTCAGTACTTGTATCTTTTCCAGTTGGGCACCCTTAACTTGAATTTTTTGTGCATGTTTTTCAGTGGAATATAAGGGACTAGAAGGAGTAAATCATTATTTTAATCTAAGAGTCATTCACTCAAAAGGTGTGTAAATCAGGCGGTTTCATTGTTGTGAACTTCCTGCTCTCCGTGCCCTACCCACACTCACACTGGCACACTACAGCACCTATTGCAAATTACATATTTTTCAGAAAAATATAAGAAAGGTCATATTAGAATATGTCCTTCTGATCCAGTATCGTCCCAAGCCCACCAGTCTTTCAAGCAGAGGAAACCATGATATTTCCTAGATAAAACATCCCAGCTCCCACTTCCCACATGCATGTTATTTCCACAGCACGTGGATGGTGTGGACTCTGTCTCCATGGATTGGCCTAATAGAATTTTGAAGGCACATAAGCTTTTACTGTCTGCCACATACTGCAGTAATTTTGATCAAACTTTTTCAGCTGTGAAAAAGTGCCTATAAAAATTGTTGGCTATAAAAATTCACCCAGGTGAATGTTCCAGATTCCATCAGCCTAACCTGGAGGGACCAGCATGGCTGGCTGACACATCACTGGCCTTCTGCTCCCTTTCGCAGCTTACCATGAAAGATTTAAACACGCTCAATAGAAAAGTCAGATTTTGAAATACTAAACTCCTACTCTGAATGGAATAGCTTTCCCTGCACACCAGGGAATGGGTCCACACCAAAAAGAGCCAACGATGCCTCTCCTGGAACAGCAGCACACTCAAGACCCAAGAAAGACCATCAAGAAAAGCCCAATTTGAAGTCGATGTCCATATTTTCACCTTAATATAAGCTGATTTTGGCTTACTGTCTCTATGTACAAGTAATATCAGATTTGTCATGGAGTCTTTATAGAAGATATATTTTAAGCCCTCTAAACTGCATGAAAAACCCAAGGATTATTTTTAAGAGCTATGCTCTTTTTCTTTCACTGATCACTGTTAGAGCAAATCATAAAGGCTGAACCATTCTTGCCAGCTTTATTGTTTGCATATATTTTGAATAAAACTTTTATTCTATTTAAAAACACTTTGATGTTATTTTTCATGCATCTTTTTTCCATTATAAGACTGTTATAAGAAATTATTTTGAGAAACGCTTACATGAATGTGCAATATCAACATTGCTTTAGTGTGTGAAGCATGCTCCTGAAGAAGGTGCAAGAGACCAATTCCCCTCCAGCCCTTGAAATGTGATTGAAATATTAATTGAATATTCCTAGTTGATAATCAGTCCAATTGTTTCAGAGTCCGAGTGTTTGTCTGCAACCAATCCAACAGAAGATGCTTTTATTTCATGGCCCTTAGGTTTAGACCAGTGAAGTGCACAGGCCCTTTTGAGGAAGATATGCAAAATTTTAGGTATCACACAGCTTGATAATATCCACTCCCATTGTTCAAAAATCCATAGGTTATTCAGGCCGTACCGTATGCTCTTTATATTCAACAAATAATAACACAGTCTATGTATGAGCCTGGAAAAGAGGAGGCTTTGGTCTGACCATGTCGCAGCCTTCCAGTACCTGAAAAGAACCTACAAGAAAGATGGGAAAGACTTTTCACAGGATCATATAGTGACAGGACAAGGGGGAATGGCTTTGAACTGAAAGAGTGTAGGTTCAGATTAGATATTAGGGAAAATTTCTTTACTATGCTATCTTGGACAGTGGTCAAATGTCATAAATTACATTGCAAATATACAAGAAATAATATTCCAAAGACAATGTTCTCCCCAGCTTTAAACTGGGGCGGGGAGGGGGGTGTGGGGAATTCAAGCCTAAGAAAACTGTGTAATGAGAGGCTGTAGGAAAGAATCAGTGTCATTGTGATGAAACACTGAATGAATGTGGTGACCTTAAAATGCCCTTGAAGAGGGCCCAAGAGCAAGGCAAGTTCTCTAGGAAGGAACCATATATTGAGCTAGAGGATTTGAGACTACGCTGGATGGGATATGAAGGGACTAAGGCTAAAACTACTGTGAAATTTCTGCATCTCTACACACAGACCTCAAAAAGGTGGGTGCAGTCAGCTGCTGGATGACAGAGTCATCACCAGGAGCCTAAAGACAAGGCACTGTACATGTCATGACTGCACATGATGCTCAGTGCCATGGTCTGGTTGACATGGTGGTGCTTGATCACAGGTAAAGGCGTAAATGGAGGTATTTTCACAATAAATTAAAAAATTACAATATAACAGCAAAACAGGTTGAGCTGAGGAATTTTAAAAATAATTACAGTGTGATATTAAATATTTCATTCTCTTACCAGTGTAGGGTAGGATGACAGATAGGAGATGAAATTTTAAAGTTCAGTCTATCTGTCTACCTACAGCAACTATCTCGGCATTTACACCGTGGTCATCACCGCTTTATCTGAGGAGCTATCAGAGCAGTTGTGAACTGGGGAGTTAAAAGAAAAGACCTCTTTTTATCTCAAAGGTCATGTGGATGCTATAAAAATACAGATATGCAGTTCTATAAAATCTTGCAGGTTAAAAGGTACATCTATTAAAACAAAACACGTGTGCAGATTCATGTTTCCCTGCTCCAGCCTTACTGCAGGGACACAGCTGAGCTGTGCTGGAGAACGTGGGTCCCATTGCTGGGGAGGAAGCAGGAAAATCTTAAGGAAGTGGGAGGTGACATTCAGAACACCCCTTTATTCATTTCAGTTTCTACTATTCGTGCTGCTCTGCCGATTCTGTTTAAGATATGCAAATAATTAAGAACGTCTTGTCAGGGAAAGCCGGTCCTTCTCTTGTCCTTAATGGGACACCCAGAGAAATTCAGGCAGCAGTAGTTCCCCATCGACAAATAATCCCAGGGTCTCCTCCACCTCACCCACACTCTTGTTCCAGCAATAGGCTGTTGAACGTGACATGGGACAGCCTTGTGAAATTTCTCCTTTGAGAGGCATTCAAACTCTCACTGCTTTCAAAGAAACGGGAAGGATGCTTCTATCTTCTCCAGTCTTTCATGGATCTGGTCAAATGCAGAAGGGAAAAGCAAGGGGAAGGCAAGAGAGTATTTTTTAAATGCAAATATTACCCTCCTCTTTTACAATCTTTAGCAAACAGGCTTGACACTCAATAACCCAATTAGGTAAATGGAAATTTTTACTCAATTTATGGCTGTATATTCAGGCATAGTGAGGAAGGAAGTGACAATGCAAATGGGGAAGATATCAAGGAGATTTTGTTCCCTCTGTTAAAAGGTTTACAACTCCCTAACAGAGACATCATGAAAAACCTTAATTTAATCTGTCCCAATTATTAAAAAGTATCTGCAAAGAAACTTATTTGATACCAAGAACTTATGAACAGAAGTGAGTTTTCAGAAATACTAAGATCCCATACTCTCACTGATTTCAGTCAAGCCTTAGAAGTTCATGATATGGGAAAACAAAATGTCCACACACACACGCAGGGAAAAAAAATAAAAAAGCACTCTTGTGTTATGACATTAAATTCTAGGTCTAATGTTGTGCTGGGAATAGTTATTTACACTGCTGGCAAATTTCATATTGGAAATCCTTGTCCACTGAGAATACTCTCCCCAACACTCCTTCCCCCCCCAAAAAAACCCTAAAACACTATACTTTTAAAATTCTTCTGTTTTTTTCTATGTGTGAAGTTTCATTAATTGTATTCATAAATACCTACACATATGTAGATATACAGGTCTATGTATAGAAATCTATGGCTAAATATCACATATGATGAAGTGGAACTTCACGTGCAGACATAAACACAAATGCCTCAACAGTACAAGGTTTATCTGAGTCCATTTCCTGCTGGTAACAAAAGTAAAATCTCAGACCACTTGTTTGTCTGTTTAACTGTGGATTTAGGTTCCCTACTTCTCATACTCAGACACTGTTTCCCAGATCAGGTAGCTGAGTCACAGAACCAAATAATTCTCAAAGATCAGAAAAGCAATATAAACTCCCGGTAATATCACAAGACAGGTTAAACATACATGATAGATTACAGTGACGTACCCAAATACTGGGTTATGCAATAATACTTTTGGTAGCTAGGCAACTTTTAAAAATCCTTCTAGTTAATTAATTCAAAGTCACAGAGACTTACATTTCTAAGTAACTTAACTACTTCTGAAATGTTTCCTAGCCTAACTTGTCAAAATGCATGCCATGATAAACTTGAGCCAGTTTAAATCCTGAGGTACCTTTCTGATATTTAAACATCTGACTGTTTCACTGCTACCTTTTTTAATTAAACTGTACATTCTGAAAATAGCATTGTGACAAAACATGCTAATTGCTGATGTTTGAGTGACCTCCCGAGACTGGCCATATGTTAGGAAACACTGCTTTGCAGAGACTCGTTTGTGTGCTGTATTTGACAGAGGCATTATGGAAATGGAAAAGCCAAGTGTTCACTACTCCTGGAATGGAACTAATTCTAGACTGTTCAACATATTTAAAAATATGGATTCCATCTGCAAAAGCAGCCTGACTCCATTCCCACTGCAATCAGTGACAACAGGTCAACGCTTCATGCTTTGGAAAAACCTCACTTGGACGATCACAAAGGATTCACTTCCTAATGAGAAGTTCCCCTCTGAGGCCTAGTACAACTTGGATCAGTAACTCCGTGATCACACTGGTGCTCTCACACTTTTATAGGGCTCCAATCTTTAAATAAGAGCTAGCAGAGGCCCTAACACACTTCCATTATTCCTTTGCTTCTACTTTTAGTTTCTTCACCATTCTATATTGTGCAAGCATTATAACTACAGCAGATGCAATGTTTACATCTAAAGTTCCAAATAATACAGCTCCAGGGGCGTAAAATAAATGAAAAGGCCATTTCGTGCAGTTTCTGGGGTTTGTAAAGTGTAGCTGTTCGTTACAGTAAAACCCCAAGTATCTCAAGCACCCTGGTAGCAAGTTAGCGCTCCCGTACCTTACCTTGGAACATCTTCATCATTTTACATTAGATCCCTCTGTTTCACATTAGATCCCTCTGTTTCACACCAAAGTGTCCAATAAAGCCACGCAAGTGGTTCGTTAATGTCATGAGAGAGAGCTTATTGTCAATGAAACAACTTTGTTTCTTTAACATTCACAATGTGAACTTACAGATAATGCTTTTAAAGTGGGCTGGGCATTTTTGGAGGTTACTGTACTTTTGAAGTAGCAGAACAGTGTTTGATGTTCAGCTCTATCCAGTTTTGCTCCACCTTCTGAAATGGCCACCCTCTACTGGGTCTCCTGCATACCCTCTCAAGTTATGTTACCCAAAGTCCAAGCACTGCAGAAGTGTCAAAATTTACTCTTTAAATGGAATTACATCCAAAATAATTAGGCACATGGAAGAATAATTATTTGCAAAAGCCAGCCAAAAGGCATAGTCTTCACCAATATTACTGCATCTATTCTTAATCAGTGCTAACATAACACTAAAAATAAGGACAAGACAGAGTAGGGGGAAGAAAAGATTTGGGGGTACAAAGGAAGGAAAGCAGTAGAGAAAAAGGAGAAGGAAAAGGGAAGGGACCGTATGATATACATTAAGAGATTAAAAGGAAAAGCCATCAGTTGTTAGCATTCAACCTTAATATTATATTTTATCAAAGACAGAACTAAAAGACATTAACTCGTGTGTACTTTCTGATTTGTAAGTGTCATGCTAAGGGTTAGAATATGAACAAGTAAAGGATAAATCTATTTGGAAACTTTTGTTTGAACTTCCTTAGCATGTCTTTGACAGCAAAGCCAGTCCTTATAAACTCTCTCTACAAGGACTTTAAGAAGACATTTTAAAGATAAATGCTCACAAAATATTAGCACAGAGAAAAATCAGAATTTTTAATCATGAAAATTTTCACTGTAAATTTAATTCTAAATCTTATAAGCATCTGTCTGATAAAAATTCACTCCTATGCCATAAGCAAATAGAAATAACTTGAAACCAAACTCAGTCATCAGTTCCCAGGTTATCCATACGCTGAAACAGATGTATGAAAGCTCTGTGAAGCTATGAATACACTTAGACTATGTACAAATAATAATCAGAAGAAACCGTTAAATTTAAATAACTATTAATTGCAGCAAAATCAGCCCCTACTCTCCACAACACACTTCCGGAAAAGACTTTTGGATTAAGTTCTATGATGATGATCTTTAATTTCATCTAGCGCATACAGTTTGATTTAGTTTTCAATAATTTTAGCTAGTCTCTTAATGTTTAGCATCACAACTTCACTGCACTTTTGCATTTGTCACCTGAAATAAACATACCCTTATCTCTTTAATCTCTTCTGTTCACTGAGGTGTCCCATTTTATTTCATTCTCAAAAAAAAAAAAAAAAAAAAAAAAAAAAAAAAAAAGCAAGGGGAAGTGATTTTTGTACTTTCTACCTTGTTTCACTTTTATCAATACACTTCAAGCTTTCGGTTTCACAGAGGGTCTGGGCAGCCAAACTCCTGAAGCGCAGATTAACAGATAGCATCCTAAATTATGGTCACTGCTACAGAATTTAGTGAACTGACCATCATGATTGCACGTGTTCTCAGCAAGCAGTCTAAGCTTGCTAGAATATTTTTTCAGATTCAAACTTGTATTAAATTTTTTTATAAAGTGTTGACTCTTCAGTGTCAGGTTTTCTCTGCACAATACCCAATACAGGGGACCTTCTACCCCAGATGATTTTGTTTCTTCCAGTGAAAGCAAACTCTCCATCTGATTAATCTCCTCTCTAAAGAAATATAGACACCCAATCAGTTCATAAATCCACCAGTTCTGTTTTCTAGACCCCTCCTCTCCTGCCTAAGTCAGGATCTGAGCCAGTTTCCTTCTCACGGATGTATCACCACCACTGCAGACTCAACACCTCCATTTGTAACCAAGCACTGCGAACATGACCATGGCTCTATCAGAAGGTCAATAACTTGGTTGTCAGCTGTGGCTTAGAACTCTAAACCCTCACATTCAAACTCCTTCCCAGACCTGAGATCCACTTTGCTATACATTCACGTCAATTACTTACCAGTTACGACAACTCTCTTTCCCTCTGGCCTTGACCTTGTGCAAACTCATTCCCTTTACATTCATGCAGAGTGCTGCTGTGAAGTCCATTATCTGAAGTCCACTGCTCTAGGATGGGCCCATGTAATTTCTCTCACTGTGCTCTTTGGTTCCTCCTTTCTACTGTGTCAGACAGGAGCTGTTTGTTTTCCCCGTACACTGTGACTTCTCTTTCACCATCAGGTCACGGTGTTCTTGTTTACAAGCCACTTGTCACATTTCCAGACTGCCAGTGTATACTTTCTCTAATAGCCCATTATACACAGGTTTTGAAAGAGTTCTCTGCAAACACCCACAAAGCCACGCCAATTACCTTCCTTCTTTTAAGCTCTTCCCAAGGCACCCAAAAAAACCTCTGGCTTCAACATTAAACTACCATGTTCAGACATGTTTTCCCTTTCTCTCCCCTTTGCCCACCCCACAGCTGTTCTGGGTTTGCGCAGTGCTCAGCACAGGGCAGCTGTGTCCTGTGACCACAGCTCCCACAAGCTGCAGGGATACTGAAAAAGGTCATCAACAAATACAAAATCTGTATGAAAAGTAAGGCAAGGGAGCAAGCCTCTTCCTTACGCTGTTGGAACACTTGACAAAAAGGCAGAAAGGAAAATGCTAACTTGTGCTGTCACAAAAACACCAGAAATCCCAAAAATAATAGTGGCCCATCAGATCCTACGCTATATCCCTCAAAGTCCCGTGTGTGCCAGCCTTTTCCTGCTTTTCTCTGTGTTCTTTAAGTATCTGGGACTTGAAATGATAATGCAGGTTCATCTTTCCCAGTCTTGCAGATATCTCATCACCACAGCGTTACTCCAAGTAATGAAACACAGACATTAATTCAGTGTGTTACTACCTCCCCCAGTCAGTCCAGAGGCACAAAGCAAAACTGCAAAAGTTCTGCAGCGTGTATAACTTACAAGATGTTCTTAAATTAAAAAAAAAAATAAAAGCCTATCTTAATAACAAGTGCAACGTCTGATGTCTGAGAAATATATTCAAGTCTGCTTCAAAATGTTGGCATTTTCAAGACAAGACCATTTAAAGGGCATAACCTAATGAATCATTAGCACCAAAGCCCATATAAATTAAAACTATAATAAGATGCTTTTAGAATCATCATCCCTCTTTTTTTTCTGTCCACCTTTGCTATTTCACTTTCGGAGAGAATATCCAGAAGCACATTTACTTAAATGTCTCTTAAAAATACCTCACTCTGATAGATTTGATGGACTCCATTTTTCTTCTGTCACAGGAAATAAATTGGACCTGGTGTTTTTAAAAAGAAAAAATGTGTCAGGTCAGATTCCTATTCTCAGTAGAAAGGGAAAGACATTTCTCTTGTTATCAGGACCTCCCCTAATTTCAGGTTGAGTTTTACATGATACTCATGAATTCATATATTTACTTTCTTTCTACAGGTGTCTACATAATGTAATGGCATATTAGTTCACACATTGATATGTTTGTGGCTTTTTCTGAGAACTAAATAATCCAGAATAGGTCCTTCTCTGGATTATATCAAGGTTCTGTAATATTCAGAGTCATTTAGGAAATGGCCCAGGGAAGAAAAAGGTAGAGCAAAACATAAAACCCCACAAATAGAAACAATCCTCAAATATTTTAGCTCTGACTGGTCTCAGTGTGGCCCAGCGGACAGAGAAAAAGCCACAGTTCCCAAATTCTTGGAGAACCCCAGGGAGGAAGACTTGGCCGCACTCCCAATAGCAAGATTTGATTTGAGAAGGAGGAGATATCATTTCAGACTCTGAAGCCTTTCCTGAGCTTTATGTACAACCCATCCACAGCAACTGACAAAGGATAGAAGCTGCTCTCCAGAGCCACACAGTATAATTTAGTATTATGGAAATGCAAATTACTCTTTTTTGAATAAGCTCACATTGTTGATTTGTTATTTTTTGGGCTCTCATGTTCTTTTCATCCACCCCCCCAAAAGGAAAAGCAGTATCTCCTCAAACTGCTTCCTAAAACACAACTGTTTCACCATGAAGGATGGAGCCAAAGAGAACTGTTCTTGGGAACTTTACTTGTAAAATCTTGCAAGCTCACCTGAATAAATTTCCTTATGTGATTCTGTGTAAATTAGTTCTCTTTGATTTTACTGGCCTGTGTTTTTTTTTTTTTTTTTGCACACAGAAATTTGTGGGACTTTTTACTTTTGAGACACAGCTGTCTGCAAAGGTGGAATAAAGCTAATCCAGGAACAGAATAAGCAGAATCAACAAAGAAGCCCTAAGTGTTTGAGGTCACATATCAAATATAGATATAACAGATATGATTTAAAAATACATTAAATTTCTACAGTGGTTGAACCAACAAAGCAGCAATCTGAATTTCTCACCCTGCTACCAGTGGTTAAAGGTGCCAACATTTGAGGTTTGGATCCAGGCTGTATTAGAGGTGGGATGAGAAAACCGCGGGATTAAAAAAAAAAAAAAAAAGAAAAAAAGGCAGTCCCATTTAGGAGTTCTAGTTCCTAAGTCATTTAGTTGCTTCCAGGAGCCCACCCACATGGACAAACATGAAAATGAGCACCTATAGTCTGGATGCTGGTACACCCACTTCACCAGACTGCTGTTAGTCATTTCTAGCAAAGTCTCTACAACACAAGCCAGCATATGAGCCCAAATATTATATTCTGTTCTGTTTTTGTCTTCTTACACAGTACTGACAACTGAAAGGTGAAAGAAGTGCAAGCTAAATAGAAGAACTAATTAAAAGAAAATATTTTCATATTTGTTTTGATTTGAAAGGTTTAAGTGGGACGAGCAGAAACAAGGACTGACTGTATGGAGAAAGGCGAGGAGACAATAAGACTTATTTATGAGAGATATATCATTGATTCATTAAACCAAACAACTCTGAATTATGCTTGGTTGGAAATAGTCTCACACTGGCAAAAAGGGGTGGATGGTCAGTACCATACTCACATACTCTGCTAATTTGTGCATTTTCCTGTTTAAAAAAAAGTGTCAGAATGAACTGTGCAATCTTTTTGCGATCCTTTTCCACCAAGCAGTATTTCACAAATCTGAAATATCTGGGGAATGTGGAATTCCGCACAGTATAACATGTCTCTCAGGATACAAGCATCCATCTTTCCTGCTTCCTTGCCAAGGGATGGGTCTCTTAAGCATTACAAGGCTGCTGTGCCACGGAGTCGCCCTCAGAATTTGGAGAGGCTGATCAGAACTATTTTAGCCAAAACCACAAATCATTTCATTTTTCCAAAAAAGGAAGAGAATTTCGTAAAACTGATCCGTCAAGCAAGATCATGAGCCTAAGGAGAGCCCAATTAAATTCAACAGATTCTCTCTGATGTGGCAGCAAAGGGGAAGAAGCACTTAAAGGAAAACTTAATCATAAAATAAAAGATAATCTGTTCACTACACACAATTACAAGGAAGAGTAAATCATTACAAAAAAGGCTTAAATATGTAATCTACTTCATTCATTTTTCTCCCAAGTATAAACAAAATGTCTTTATCCAAAGTTTTGAGGGCTTATAACTAATTAAAAATATTCATAACAAACAAAATTACTTGCTCAGTCCAAATAACTCCCTGCCCACATAAATCAAATCAGCCCAGAATCACAAAAAAATTCCCAGCGTGCCTCATGCTCTTCAACCCTCAGCAAAAGCTCAGCAAAAAATAGCTATGCAGCGTGTTCTGAAAGTTAAATTTGGGCTATTTTGGACCTCAGGGAGAATAAATTCCGAAATCAAAGAATCTTCATGGAAACCCCCTATCACCATTTCCTTTCTATTAAGTGCAAAGCTCGATCATTTATGCATCTCTGCAGATGATATGTGTGGTAATACACAGATACCTAAAAAATAGCCTCTTAAAACGACCAGCTGAGATAATTTCCAACAACTTCGGCTCAGCTTGGAGCAGCAAAGAGCAGAGGTGTAACATCCTGAAGCCAGATAGTCACGGTCTGCACTAAGAGTCAGTGTCTCAATCATTTTAAGGTGTAGGTCACACACATTTGGCAAACACCCAAGCATCAAAGTGGAAAAGGTGCAGGCAGGGCTCAGACAGCTGCCATCTTTTAGCTACAAGAGATTGAAAAATATCTTTTGGTTTGAGATGGGCACTGGGTCAGATTTTTACAGTGTTCTTAGGGTCCGAGGAAATTGGTACAATAGCCAAATCCCCACCACATGAGAAGCATGTTTTAATGAGCTCTCAAAGGCATTTTGTGAGGTCCAGACTAAAACAAGTCCAAGGCCACAGCCTGGGCCCCCTGATTCTGGGTTGTTTCTCAACACAACTTCACCCGTGAGAACCTGCCTGTTTCTTTCTTCCAGTTTACTCTCACCACTGTCACTCTTGCCTGGGCTTGAACCCTCTCTAGTTTGTTGCCCTCCACACACTCATCTCAAACACTCACCAAGGTCACACGATATAGGGAGAAAGAGTTGGGTGTCACTCATGCAAACTGATTTGTGTATGACAGCAAATAAAAGTGTGTGCAAAGCCCAGATTACAGGTCAGTCTACCTCAAAGTCATCAAATTAACATGGTTACATGTATTTTGTACTGAGGTGGGGCATGGCTGACTAAACCAAAATCCCCCTTTAGTAGTCAGAACATAACCTAAGGTTGCCTACCAAAGTCTAGACAATTGAAAAATGTATCAGCTTTCATAAACTTCTGGAAATAATCCAATTTTGTTAGTAACCTACAGCCATGAAACTGGTATCAGACTGCCAAAATGCCAAACATCAAAGTCTAAGAAGGGTGGACGTTTCCTGGTGTTTTCAACTCTTTGCTCTCATATATTTTAGTCATGAAAAGCATTGTTTCTCTAACCATCGTCCAACATCTTGCAATAAGCAAAGTGACTCACTTTCAGAGCACTATTTACATTGAAATAGGTTAAAAAAAAAAGAGAAATCTGCTTAATACATACTTGTACTTGCAGTGTACCAGAGAAGAGTCAAAGCCATAAAATTAGACTTCAAACTTTGCCAAGGACAGAGGGAGCTCACAGCCACTGTTCAAAATGAGAAATATTTAATTATGCAGAAACTAATTAATATTAGAATTACAGCCTTTTCCTTACGTAGGTCTTAATCCACACTTTGTCCACCTCTTACTCTGAAGCTCTTGTTCAAACAAACACGTACAGGCTCTTCTTAAAATTTCATATTCCAAGAGGATCTTTATACGGTGACCTTATTCTGATTATTACTCCACGGTTTTACCGTCCCATTTGTTCCTGAGCAAAAAGCATTTAAAATTCCAGGGTAGCTTCACAAACTTCACACGCGGCTGACAGCGAACTCCCAGGTTTCCAAAGGTTTTACTGATATATGGTGCCACGGGAGCCAGAGACGTACCCCTTCAGAAGTCTGAACGGAGACAGCCCTTCTGAAATTCAGTGTCAGAGGCACACTCCCCAGTCTGTGCCCAGAAAAAATGGACACTGAGGGTAAAGCACAAAGCGCAAAGCCCTCTCATGTTGCTCAAAGGTGTGGACAGCAGCAGAGCAGTGGCCTTCCAGACATCTACACAGTTCCTAAAAGCGGTGGAGGTTCAGCAAAAAAGACAGCTGCCCATCTTGGGTCATTACCTAAATGTGCATAGCCCCACTTTTATTCTATTTTTTATAAATCATGCCTAAAGTTGACGTGTAAATTAATATCTAAGTGCCTTAGTTAGCAGACTCACTTTCAAAGAGAAAAAATGCCATGAATGCAGCAGATCTCTTCTCATTTATCTGAGAACACCAATTCAGGGCTGGAAACAATGAAACAGCTCTACACACCAGTTTCTGTGTGTCTATAATTTAAAGGTACCTAATGCACTCTATTTTAAACTTCTATTTTCAGTTGTTTCTAGTTTTGCCAGACTCTCAGGATCTGCACTGAAATTTTCTACAGCAAAAGTCTGCCTCAGGCTTCCCTTCCTCCCCTTTTGTTTTCTGAGTTTCAGCTAAAACTGCTTAGCTATTTCTGAGAACAAAGAACTAGGAGAAAAACATGTTGTTTTGTCCATTGTTAAAAAAAAAAAATATCCTGACTGCGAATCTCTATTGTCTCCTTCTTTTGAGTGGGATGTAAAAGGTCACATAAAAAAATCACCCTCGCGCTAGGAATATGAGTTCTTATATCCCTGTGAAAAGCTGCCCAAATTTGGCAAAGTTAAGAGCCTCCCAGGGATTCTGGTTCATATGCATCAGTAGAGACTTCAGAGATTAACTTTTATATTTTCCCAAGATTCATCTGCCACTTAAACGCTCTAATCCTTTCCCTGTTCTTCTTCCTCTTGTCTGCCTGGGCTGCCCTGTGGCCATGCCCATGGCCTGAGAGCAAACTCTCCGTGTTTCTCACCTATCCCTACCTAGGCACCCCAGAACCTCTTAGGGAAGGGGCTTCAAAGCTCTGCTGTGCCCCTTAGCTCAGCCTTTCAGGGTGAGAAAATTAAATAAAAGACAGAGAAGTGCTGCGGGACATGAAAGTGAAATAGCAAAGCACCAAGAGACAGCTAGGTGAGCTAAGGCAGATGAAGACAGCAGTCAAAAAGGAGCGCAAAAGTGCTACATAAGGAAAATGTAAGGAAGACAATGGTACAGCCAAACTTTAGGAGTCCTGCAGTGTTTTCAACGAGTGGAACTATCAGGAAAGTGGGCATCACATTTCTGGCTGTGTTACTGCCACAGGCATTAATGCTGTTCTGGTCTACAATCTGAAGACTCAAAACTGCTGTAAACAATCTTAAACTCCACGCGATTCACTATTTTAGACTTTTTAATTTTATTCCTTTTTTTTTTTTCTGATTGAGGAGCTACATTAAAAATATTTGTGAAGAAAAGCCAAATATACTGGTATTCCACACAGGAAATACCAGTATTATCGTATTTACATACAACCTCAATTTACTTCCATTATGAATACAAATCATTATACTGCTTTTAGCTTTTAATAACACAATCACCTGTCTAATTCACTGCATGAGAGAAACTACCTTGTGAAAAAACTTTAACTATATAGTGGTAAAGTCTAACATCTATAGGATCTATATCTTACACCTTACAAGAGGTCTATATCGATTAACACAAGGTATCAAAACAGAAAAACAAGGATAGTTTTCTGGTCAAAGTATCCAGTTTTTATCGCTGAAAAATAAATAGGATTCTATCTCTTTTATTCCTTTGTACAGTTACTAACTGTATGCTCTTTGTTTGTGAATTCCTGATGCAAGGCACCTGGGGTCAGGTTGGCAAAGGTGCCAAATACTCCCACCTGAAATGAATAGGAACAGTGCTTTCAGCATATAAAGAACCATGAGATACCAAACGTTTAAAAAAAAAAAAAAAAAAGCATAGGAGTTGTGAAACATTAGCTGCCTGAAGTGGATCGGCCCTGTTGAAAGCAGGAGTGTCAGCGGTTTAGCTTTCTCTGAGATCGGATGAATTCCTCTCTCTCACAAGGATTTTGAAGTACTGAATTGATCTTTCTTTGTGAATGACTTGCATATGACTTGCATGCTTAGGTAAGCACACCACCGGGAGGAAAGAAACAACACACGGTTTTGTATTATTTCTGGGGTTTGAAGGTGCTAGCTTATGTAAGGCCTAAAAACGAAGAAATGGGATGTTTCATAACTGAATGAGCCCTTGTTCCATAGCTGCACTAATGGTACACGTTCTTACTTCAGAACAATGCTACAGCATGCTTTTGCTAGGGGATACATCAATCTTGGATTTTCATACGGGAATTGTTCTTAACCGTTACCTTAGGATCTTCTAATTCTCATCTCTTCGTTCTGCTACTCTTCATGTTCTCTTACCTGAGAGTCTTGTTGAATCCCCATGGAGTGTCTGAGTGCATGGGATAAATCCTGCATGGTGATGGTCAGGATACTTTTCAAAGCAGTTGTCATAGAGTTCCCGCTACAATAAAACGAAAATTAGGCCTAGCTATTTCTCTACTGGAGTAGCAGATGCCCACAAAACGGGTAATTTTCATAAATTCATCAATAAATACAGATAATTATTGGCAAATAGCCTAGAGCTGTCCCAGTTGCTAGGGCTCTGATCTTCTCCTATGTTAGGTAGGGTGGAGCTTGGATCAGTACATAACTATGGATCCCCTGGGAAAAGCTTGGGAGGTGCAGGCTGCACTAGTGGCTACTCAGTAGGTGGCATTATATCCCTAAAGATGGTGCCATGACCGCTCCCTTGCAGGATATTTTCTAAAAGCAACTTTCACACACAGTCCTTACCTTTGGCCCTCATTTGTACTTACAGTTAAGCAATCCCACCCCATTTCTTTTCTGCAGAGGGCACAAATTGAACCATGAGTTTCAGTGCTCCCACCAAGTCCTCAGAGGCTTCTGTGCTCAGCCTCCTGCAGACAGGACCTCCCAGACTGCAACACCTAAACACCAAGGAGCTCCTCAAACCCCAATCCCCCTTCTGCCTTATCAGAGGCCTACATTTTGGTAACTATGTTCCAGCTGGTGGCTTGTGTGTGCCAACCCTTAATCACTCACAAAACTCTGAGTCTGGGCATTAGTAGCTAAATTCCCTCAGCTGAGGAGTCTGTGAAACTTGCAGTTATCACAGGTGTCTTCCTGCACAGAAGAGCCTGAAATTATTGAAGGACAGGGACTGTGTTGCCTGCTTAGCCCGCAGCTGAGGGCTCCACTTGCTGGTAGGGTTCAGAAAGACTTGGAGAGATGCAAACAAAAGGCAGAAACCTGTAATGTTTCCTCGGAAGGAGGCTTTGAAGGCGAGATTTAGTTGGAGAGAATATGGACACATGGAGAGAATGGACACAGTTGGAGAGAATATGGGTGTGCACCCATTACTGCAGCATGGAAAAGAAATGCAAGTTAGAAATGGTCTTCTGTAATAGTAAGCCAACCCTTGAAAAAAAAGGACAAACTACACCCAGATCCCATAGAGACTCACAGAGCTTTTTAACTCCACTTTCTGTGAGTATTCACATTGACCTCCAAGGCATAGATTTCATTGCAAGTGGATGGACAGGCCCATTATTTCTTAACTGACCTTTGAAAATAGGATTATTTCTTA
>VZTD01001662.1:447617-449514 GCA_013397725.1 Rhagologus leucostigma
GGGGAAATGAATGGCATGGAGCTGAATGTTAACTATTCCATTTTATTCCTTTACACATGTGGTTTGGCATATTATTCAGTAAGTTGTTTTTTTGTAGGCTTTTTTTTTTTTTTTTTTTTAAAAAATCCTTGTTTGGGGGGGGGGGGNTTTTTAAAGAATCCTTGATTGGTGGGGGGAGTGTAAAGAGGGGTGGAAGATGCAATT
Source organism: Rhagologus leucostigma (assembly GCA_013397725.1). Taxonomy (NCBI): domain Eukaryota; kingdom Metazoa; phylum Chordata; class Aves; order Passeriformes; genus Rhagologus; species Rhagologus leucostigma. The sequence continues at coordinate 447,822 of VZTD01001662.1, forward strand.
AGATCTGGGTGTTTGTTCCTTTCTCTTTCCCCGCACATGCACACACATACACACACGCAAAGTGACAAAGTGGTTAATGTCTTTGCAGGTTGGTGTTGACATCGGGTATCTTATTGCCACAGTCCAAATAGAGTACTAATTACTGCGAATGATGTCACCGTAGGCAGAGGAATAATCCCATCATTTAATTAGTTGAATGATTTAAACAAAGATTTGCATAGATGCACTAATCAGTTGCCATGAATTACAGAGCAGCAGTTGCCAGCGAGGGGTAACAGATCATACAGTTGGAGGGAAAAAAAATCTCATCTCCTTGAACATAATTAATTTAATTGTCCTCATTAGCTGTACCATTTGTTTTGATTTTATTTCTCCCTTTCCCCACACATAACTTCTCCCTCCCTCTTTTCTTCTCCTTCTCCGAGTGCATTGGTGGAGAGAGGCACACACACACTCACACTGCTGTATTTCCAGAGTGGTTGTGGCAGAGGTAGTCTATAAACAGAGGGAAGTGAGGCTCTCCTGAGCGTATGGGTGCGTGCAGGAGAGGAGCAGGTTTCTGTCAAGTTTGGCTTTTCTCTATGTGCAGATCAAATCAGCAGAAAGGGACTCTGTTAGTCTGCTGCCTCTGGTTGTGCTTTTCGGGTTCTTGCTCAGGTTGGTTGTGGCTGAGTTCTGTTACTGCTTAGAGGGAAGAGGGGGCAAGAGATTCAGCAATTGTTTGTTGCACAGTATGCTTGTTACAGGAACCTTTATATATATATATATTTATATGTACTGAAAAAAAGAGAGAGAAGCTTACTTGGGGGAGGGGGGGAACCTGTCCTAAACATATACATTTCTGAGGTTGCTTTGATTTTTATTAGAGCTGCTGGATTATATGAGGGAGGGGTGTAGATGGCAGAGCACTTCAATGCTTTTAAATCTTTCTTGGGTCTTGAAAGACTTCTATAATATGAGTGTCATTCAAATTTAGGGTATATTGTAAGCTGACATCTTTCAAAGCCTTGTGGAAATCTAGCGTGGTGCTTCTAATAGCAGACAACAGATATTCACTTTGAAGTCTGAAAACTGTATTCACAAATTCTTAATCTGGTCTTTCTCCAACTGCAGATGGCTCTTAGAGGAAGATGCTTTGGATTTTTTTAACTTTATTTACAGTAGACTAGGCTCAACATCTTTATTATAAAACACGAAGAAACAATCATCTGTGAGCGTGACTGAATCTCAAAGTATGCTCTACCTCTTGTGTGCTCGCAGGTCTGTCTGTTGTGGTCAAGGGTGTTCAGCACCTCTGACGACCCCCATGTCTATTATTTCCCCCCTTCCCCAACACTAGGTAGAGAATAAGGATCTGTCTTCAACTCCTGGGACGAGGATGCTGTAGAGGGGAAATGGCTTGGCTTCCTTCAGCATTCAGCTTCAAAAGTGCAGTGAGGGGGGTGGCATGTGGCAAACGGGGCCCGGGGGTGGCACAGCCGGGGACCGCGCCGGGGAGCGGGAAACTTTCACGCCGGAGTTTCCACTGCTTTCTGAGTAGCTCAGATCTAGCACGGAGAGAGGCAGAGTTTTCACCTTCAGGGATTTTTCTCATTACTCATTAATAGAGAGATATGTATCTTGCCTTTTTTTTTTTTTTTTTTTTTTTTTTTTTTTTTTTCTTTTTTTGCTGGGGCCTTCCGGTTATTTTTTT
>VZTD01001665.1:0-13636 GCA_013397725.1 Rhagologus leucostigma
CGGGAATCTCCCCATTGCTCCCTCTTAATAACCAATATCTCCAAAAACACAGAACTTTTTGTGTGTTCCAGCAAGAAATTCCAATTTTTTTGCTCTCCTTTGTTCCTGACTTCTACTTTGTGGGGAAAAAAAAAAGTCTATTTTATTCTTTGTACACACACATAAATAAATGGATAAATAAGTGAACAAATAAATGAACAAATAAGTGAATAAGTAAATGAATAAATAAATGAATAAATAAATAAATAAATAAATAAATAAATAATTACATATATATATACACAATTGTGCTCTGCTAGGTCACTGCCTCATGAGAAAAATGAGACAAAAATGGGATTTGATGCAGAAAAACGCTTGGAGACATTAAATAATCTAAAGAAAAGGCTTTTTTTTTTTACTGTTTAATTGGTTTTAAGCGCTGTTCTCCAAAGGAAAAGCCAGGAGCTTAGTGGGGTACCAGGAATCCCACGGAATTCTCAGGAAAAAGCAGCAATATTTGGTGTTGTAGGACACAGGAGGCTGTCCCACCAGGGACGGAAAAGCAACGGGAGCTTACGAGAAAGATGCCCAAAAAAGAAAAGGTTTAAAAGGAACGTTTTTAATAAAAATCCACGTTAAAAACATATTTATGGGTACGGACCTGAAATCTTTCACTCAGAATCGGAAGTTTTCGGGGAACCGAGCTATTTTTCACTTTTACTGTTCTCTAGGAAATGTTCTGCCCTAACCCACGGGATTTTAGTGCTGTTCCCGTTCTCCATCCTTCCCCACACTCCTATTTTTTGTTCCCTCGTGACCTTTCCCTGGTTTTTTTTCCCTTTTTTACCCATTCTGGCTCCTTGTTGCAGTTTTATTTTCGGGGAGGGAGGCGTTACCTGTGACCCCACACACCTGGGTGGGCTGCAAAGAAACCCTAAAACCCCTAAAACCCCTAAATGCAGCAATTTCTGTGCAGAATTCAACCCTTTTCTGCCTCTGATAACTCCATAAATATTTTCCTTCCGCTCTCCTTGCATGGAGCTGGGAAAGCCCAACCAGGCAAAGGTTTATGGAATTCACCCCGGTGCTTCCAGGGTGCCTTGGCCACCCCACAGAGACACAAAACCCCACTAAATGCCCCGAAATCACCTAAAAAACACCTCCTGAAGGTGCCAGCAGCAGCAGTGGGAACCGAGTGTCCGTCAGTTCCAGAATCCTGGAATGGTTTGGGTTGGGATGGGCCTTAAAGCCCATCCAGTTCCACCCAGGGACTCCTTCCACCGGCCCAGGCTGCTCCAAGCTCTTCCAGGGACGCTTGGGCACTGCCAGGGATCCAGGGGCAGCCACAGCTGCTCTGGGAATTCCATCCCAGCCCCTCCCCAGCCTCCCAGGGAACAATTCCTGCCCAATATCCCATCCACATCCCTCCTCTTTTCATTTAAATCCACTCCCCCTCGTCCCGTCTCTCTCTGGCCACGTAAAAAGGCTCTTTCCCTGTTTGTTTTTTTTTTACGGAGATTTTTATGGAGATTTTTTATGGCGATACTGGAGATTTTCCCCTCATTCAAAAAACCAAATCCTTTTTTTTTTTCCAGTAAAAACTGGAAGGGGCTCTGAGGAAGGGGCTCTCTGGGTTGTGGGAATGCCTCCCTGTGCTTGAAATTAAACGAGATTCGGGATTTCTTGGTGCAGCTCCTGTCTGTGTAGGATTTCCTGAGGGATTCACCCGCAATCCTTGAATTACGGACGGTGTCGGGCAGGGCGCGGTGACATTATTTTCGGGGAATACAATCCCAGGGGAGCTGCCCCCCTCTCTCCCTCATTTTCCAGCCAGCAAATTGACCCCCGGGCAGTGGTGGCTGCATCTCTCCCACCCCCTGAGCAATTAAAGGTTCACCTAACCAAGTTTCGCCTCCACCGGGTGACTCCGCTCTGCTCCAGCCTCCCCTGGAAGGAGGATTTGCCAGAAATCCGGGATCATCCCCTCTGCTCGGGATGGGCAGGGGAGGTTGTCCACGTGCTCCGGGAAAATAAATCCCAAGGGAGTCCCCGAGCAGGCGGTCACTGCGGTCACCTCCTCACCGGGGTGGGAACTGAGCCTTGGAGGTCATCTCCTAATGATCTTAATTAGGAGACACCTCTGATTAGCCCCGGGAGCACTTTGGGTGTGCATGGATTGGGGGAATGGGAACCTCTGGAGCCAGGCTGGGAGAGCTGGGGGTGCTCACCTGGAGAGGAGAAGGCTCCAGGGAGAGCTCAGAGCCCCTTGCAGGGCCTGAAGGGGCTCCAGGAGAGCTGGAGAGGGACTGGGGACAAGGCCTGGAGGGACAGGACACAGGGAATGGCTTCAAATTGGAAAAGGGGAGATTTGAGTGGGGTACTGGGCAGGAATTGTTCCGTGGGAGGGTGGGGAGGGGCTGGGCTGGAATTCCCAGAGCAGCTGTGGCTGCCCCTGGATCCCTGGCAGTGCCCAAGGCCAGGCTGGAACACCCTGGGACAGTGGGAGGTGTCCCTGCCATGGCAGGGGTGGGATGGGACGGGATTTAATGTCCTTTCAATCCCAAACCTTTTTATATTTCCATGATTTTCACCTCCCGTTCACCTGGGTCTGCCCCAACGCAGGAGCAGAGCAGAGACCTCCACCTGAATTCTGCTTTTTAAGCCCCACCTCAAACCCCTCCTGCTCCAGCACTAATTCCCATGTCCAGAATGTTCCCAAAAAAGCCAAATCCCACTCTGTGTGACCACAGCCCCAAGAGCAGGAGTGGGATTGGAGGAAAATCCCAGCCCAGGCTGCCCCAAGAGCCGCAGTTCGGGTGAGGGGGAGCAGGAATTCCCCTGGGGATAAATCCCATCCCAGAGTCCAGTAGGAATTCCCAGGGGTGCAAATCCCATCCCAGAGCCCAAATCCCATCCCAGAGTCCAGCAAGAATTCCCAGGGGTGCAAATCCCATCCCAGGGTCCAGCAGGAATTCCCAGGGCTGCAANGGAATTCCCAGGAGTGCAAATCCCATCCCAGAGTCCAGCAGGAATTCCCAGGGCTGCAAATCCCATCCCAGAGTCCAGCAAGAATTCCCAGGGGTGCAAATCCCATCCCAGGGGTGCAAATCCCATCCCAGGGTCCAGCAGGAATTCCCAGGGGTCCAAATCCCATCCCAGGGTCCAGCAGGAATTCCCTCGGGGTGCAAATCCCATCCCAGAGCCAAAATCCCATCCCAGGGTCCAGCAGGAATTCCCAGGGTACAAATCCCATCCCAGATTCCAGCAGCAGCAAAGTGCCTGAGCTCCTTTTCCCAGCTGAGGAATTCCAAGCGGAAATTCTCCCTGCCGGTTTTTCCTTTCAGCTTTGGGGGATTTTATCTGCTGGAGAAAATATTCCAGGGGCTGCTGCTCCCAGAAGATTCCTCTGTGGGAATAACTCGGCTCTCCAGGCGAGCGAGACTCCTCCTGATTTAATCCAGGAATAAACCAAACCCTCCAAATATCTGAGCCTGAATTAATCCCGATTTCCCCTCTCCAAAAGAAGGAAGGATCAGATCCCACACGGACACCGGGAGGATGTGGAGTGAGGAGCGGGCAGAAATTCCCTCAGAGTCTGGACTCATTCCCTGTTTATTCCCATTTTTAAGGAGGTTTAATTGAGCCACCACATCTTAAAATGGGATTTTCAAAGCTCTAAAAGTGATTTAGGAGAATCCAGACTGCAAAGAGCACTCCAGGTGCTCGTGACTCTGAAAATCCTCACCCGGTGCAACAAAATCCAACTTTTCCTGCAAATTAGAAATGGATTTATCCCAAATAACCCAGGAGTCACAGTCAATCCCGACCTGAGCACGAGGCAGGGTTAAGGTCACAAATTCAGATTTTCCTGCCGTGTTCACACATCAAAGTGTCAAACACCCAAAAAAATCACAAATTTCCCAGATTTTCTGTCTCCCAGCCTGGAGACTCTTGGAAAATCCTCATCTGGTGGAACAAAATCCAACTTTTCCTGCAAATCAACTGTGGATTTATCCCAAATAACCCAAGGCTGTGTCCAGGAGTTACAGATGATCCCAACCTGAGCACGAGGGCAGGGTCACAAATTCAGATTTTCCTGCCGTGTTCACACATCAAAATGTCAAACACCCAAAAAAATCCACAAAAATCCCAGATTTTCTGGCTCCCAGCCTGGAGACTCTTGGAAAATCCTGACCTGGTGGAACAAAATCCAACTTTTTCTGCAAATCAGAAATGGATTTATCCCAAATAACCCAGGAGTCACAGTCAATCCTGACCTGAGCACGAGGGCAGGGTCACAAATTCAGATTTTCCTGCCATCACACATCAAAGTGTCAAACAAACACCCAAAGCGTAAAAAAAACCCCACAAAATTCCCAGATTTTCTGGCTCCCAGCCAGGAGTGGTTGGGCAGAGTCACCCGGCGGTGACACCAAAATCACCCAAATCAAACAATCAACCAAATCTGGCCAAATTCCTCCCCTAAAGCTGCAGATCTGTTTAAGGTATTTAGGATGATCTAAGCCCTTCTATTGGCACGAGCTGTTTAAAATGATCTCGGGCTTTAGCTGGGTTTAAGCTGCTTATGCAGCTTTAAGGGGTTTAAAAGGGTTTAGCCTGGTAAAAAACCCAGTTCCCAAAAAGCTGAGTGGGGTTTGGAACGGGGAAAAATATCCAGGAGTCAAGTATCTGACTAAAAGTCAGAGTTAGTCAGGACTAAGTGTGCAAATACTGAGTTTAGAGAGGGTTTGGGCTGGCCTAAGTGAGGAGGAGTGGCAGGACAGAGGTAAAACATCAAGAACTTGTTGAAAAAAGAAAGGAATCCCACAAAAAATGACACAAAACCTCAATCCAACAATTCCACCTTGATACGAAGGCAAAATCCCAGGACATAAACCCGAGAAATTCCGCTTTCCTCTTCTCCTTCCCAGTTTTTTATCCCCAAAACGCGGCATCACTTCTCGTCCGTTTTTTAAGGATTCCAGCCCAAAGCACGGATCTGAAATCCGAGGAAATGCTGGAAAAGCTCAACCCGGACCCTGCTAACGACACAGGCACTGCTTGGAGCAAAACCTCCCCGTTCCAGGGGCGTCCTAGAACAGGAAAGGGCCGGGAAGGCTCTTCCAGGATGGAATTCTCCCCGCTCAGGTGGATTTTTTTGCCAGGACCGTGCACAAACCCCCCGATGCTTCCAACTTCCCACCCTGCTGAGCTGCGGAGCTCGGAGATCCAAGGAGAATTTTGATTTTTTTTTAACTTTTCCTGGCAATTCCAAACATCTCCCAAGTCCCCAGGGAGGATTTTTCCAGGATTTCTGTGCTCCGGGTCCTGCTCCAGCCCTGTGGGACACAGAAAGGGGGATCTGACACCGGAAGGGAGGTTTGGAGTCCCCATCCCTGGAGGTGTCCAAGGAACACCTGGATGTGGCTCCTGGCTGGTGACAAGCTGGGGATTGATGGTCCTGGGAGGGCTTTTCCAAGCTCAGTGATCCCAAAATTCCCTCCTGGGTGGCTGCTGGGGCAAAATCTGCTCCTGGCTGAGGATTCGCCTTTTATCACCACATTTAATTCCTCTCAGCTCCTCGCTGAAATTTCCAGCTTCCTTGGAATGATCCCATCCCTCCCTCCCTCCCTGAATTTCCATTCCTCCTTCCTTGAATTTCCATCCCCTCCTCCCTGAATTCCCATCCCAAAACTCTGGAAAATCAGGGAAACAACATCAACAACATCATTTTTATCGACACATTTAATTCCTTTTAGCTCCTTAGAGCACTGAAATTTCCAGTTTCCTTGGAATGATCCCATCCCTCCCTCCCTCCCTGAATTTCCATTCCTCCTTCCTTGAATTTCCATCCCCTCCTCCCTGAATTCCCATCCCAAAACACTGGAAAATCGGGGAAACTGAGGGCAAGACCTTTTATCACCACATTTAATCCCCTTTAGCCCTTACAGCACCACAATTCCCAGTTTCCCTGGGTACAGGATGGTCCCATCCCTCTCTCCCTCCTTGAGTTTCCATCTCAAAACTCTGGAAAATCAGGGAAAAACCTCCTGTTTGAGGGTTCACCTTTTATCAACACATTTAATTCCCTTTAGCCCTCAGAGCACTGACATTTCCAGTGTCCTTGGGGAGGGGACAGTCCCATCCCTCCCTCCCTGAACTTCCATCCCTCCCTCCTTGCACGTCCATCCCAAAACACTGGAAAATCAGGGAAATGCGCCTGCTTGAGGCAACACATTTTATCAAATTTAATTCCCTTTAGCTCCTCAGAGCACTGAAATTCCCAGTTTCTCTGGGGAAGGGATGGTCCCATCCCTCTCTCCCTCCTTGAGTTTCCATCCCGAAACACTGGAAAATCAAGGAAACACATTTTATCGACACATTTAATTCCCTTTAGCTCCTCAGAGCACTGAAATTCCCAGTTTCTCTGGGGAAGGGATGGTCCCATCCCTCTCTCCCTCCTTGAGTTTCCATCCCGAAACACTGGAAAATCAAGGAAACACATTTTATCGACACATTTAATTCCCTTTAGCTCCTCAGNCACTTCCATCCCAAAACACTGGAAAATCAGGGAAATGCGCCTGCTTGAGGCAACACATTTTATCAAATTTAATTCCCTTTAGCTCCTCAGAGCACTGAAATTCCCAGTTTCTCTGGGGAAGGGATGGTCCCATCCCTCCCTCCCTGAATTCCCATCCCTCCCTCCTTGAGTTTCCATCCCAAAACACTGGAAAATCAGGGAAATGCGCCTGCTTGAGGCAACACATTTTATCAAATTTAATTCCCTTTAGCTCCTCAGAGCACTGAAATTCCCAGTTTCTCTGGGGAAGGGATGGTCCCATCCCTCCCTCCCTGAATTTCCATCCCAAAAACACTGGAAAATCAGGGAAACGCCCCTGCTTGAGGCAACACCTTATATCAAATTTAATTCCCTTTAGCTCCTCAGAGCACTGAAATTCCCAGTTTCTCTGGGGAAGGGATGGTCCCATCCCTTCCTCCCTGAACTTCCATCCCTCCCTCCTTGAGTTTCCATCCCAAAACACTGGAAAAATCAGGGAAACTGAGGGCAACACCTTTTAGCGACACATTTTTAAGTCCTTTTAGCTCTTTAATTCCCTTTAGCCCTCAGAGCACTGAAATTCCCAGTTTCCTTGGGGAAGGGATGCTCCCATCCCTCCCTCCCTCCCATCCTGCAGCAAACGGATGCAAATTGGGACAAAGAACCTTTTTTTCCCCTTTTTTTGGGCTCTCGAGCGCAGGCAGCGCCCGCTCTGCTCTCATTTACACACAGATAAAGGCCGAGCATCTGGCCGCGTGGCAGAAGTCTTTAATTACGCGATTATCTTATCTTAAATATCCATTTATTGCCACGAGATTGCAGCTTGGCTGATAAACAGCCCGCAGACAAAGGGAGGCTGTGATTACACATATTCAACCTCCAGCTCTCTTATTCCCACTCTGGAATGCTTCACTTCGCAACTTTCTGGGATATTCGCATCCTTTCCCCCCTCCTCCAACTTTGCTCCCGAGTGCCGAGTTCATTTTGGGGATTTTCAGCGGGGAAAGCTGGTCCATAATGAAGATTTTTATGCTTTTTTTGGTGCTATTTTTATGCTAAAATGCAGTTTTGAGCCGGGACTGGGCTCCTGCAGACAGCACGAGGGCCTGAGCAGCTTCTCCAGCGGCAAAATCCAAATGGATGCAGGAAAAAAATGGATAAACGCAGACAGGAATAGCAACAGGAGCAAGCGGGACCTGTTATGGGCAGGGAGCTGGGAAATTACCCTCGGAATTTTCAATTTTGTTCAGAACAGGCTGCTCAGAGATGGGTTCAGGCCTTAAAAAGCACTCAGATCCCAAAATACAGCTCAGGATAACGATGGATATGGGCTAATTGCAGCTTCCTTGGATTCCTCCTGATCTAAATATTATCCTAAGATCTGGAAAATCTTCCCCAGGGATAACATCCTACCAGGAGACAGCGCTGGGAAGCGCTCAACCCGGGAGCTGCTGGACCCAGGAGGGGCCACGCTCCCGCTGCATCCCAAAATTCCCGTGGCAAAAGGAGTATCAGCCCTGCCAGGTGCAGGCCTGCCGTTCCCAGAGCTTCTGTGCAGCTTTATCCCAACCTGTTGCATTCCCGCATCCATGGACAGGCCGAATTCCAGCTGGATTAGCCACTCTGGGAATTCAGTCATCTTCCTGGTGGCCCCCCAGGTGAGTTTTCCAGGACTCCTTCGAGTTCTGGTGTTATTCCCGTTATCCTAAGGCCTCGTTGTTTATGTGCTCCATCCTTGGGATGTTGCAATTGGAGCATGGAATTACAAGAGGAGGGAAAAGAGCTGTTCCTGCAGCCCCACATCAGCACTGGAGCCCACACAAGTGGCATTTCCTGCTCTGGTCCCACACAAACTCCACAGAACTGGGAATTTCAGCTCTGGTCCCACACAAACCCCACACAAACCCCACACAACTGGCATTTGCAGCTCTGGTGCCACACAAACCCCATAGAACTGGCATTTGCAGGCCTGGTCCCACACAAACCCCACACAAGCGGCATTTCCCGCTCTGGGCCCACACAAACCCCACACAAGTGGCATTTCCTGATCTTGTCCCACACAAACCCCACAGAACTGGGAATTTCAGCTCTGGGGCCACACAAACCCCACACAAACCCCATAGAACCGGGAACTTCAGCTCTGGTCCTACACAAACCCCACACAAACCCCGCACAAACCCCACAGAACTGGGAATTTCAGCTCTGGGGCCACACAAACCCCACACAAACCCCATAGAACCGGGAACTTCAGCTCTGGTCCTACACAAACCCCACACAAACCCCGCACAAACCCCACAGAACTGGGAATTTCAGCTCTGGGGCCACACAAACCCCACACAAACCCCACAGAACTGGGAATTTCAGCTCTGGGGCCACACAAACCCCACACAAACCCCACAGAACTGGCATTTGCAGGCCTGGGCCCACACAAACCCCACGGAACTGGCATTTGTAGCCCTGGTCCCACACAAACCCCACACAAACCCTACGGAACTGGCATTTCCTGAGGTGCCAGGGAGGAACTCCAGCCAAGGGACGACATTTTTACCTCAAAGACAAAAACCAGAAACAAACCCCGAGATTCTCCTCTCCTCACCTGCCTGCAAACACAGAAACCTCGGGAAGCCTCAGCCACCCCCTGCCCTGAGGGATTCTGTCCCTGGATTCACCTCAGGGGTGGAGGCACACAGATAATTCCCCTCTTCTGCAATTTAGGAACAAAACCTCCTGCAGGACTTTTGCTTCCAGGTCCCCCTGACTCCCCAAAGCAAAATTAAATCCCACTGATGAACCCAGCATAATTAGGAGTGAAATAATGTCATTTTTGCCCCGGCCAAGAAGCACCTTTTGCTCTCACCATCAACCAAAACAGGTTCAGCACCCCAAAAACCCCAATTTATTTGCCTACAACAGCAAGATCTTCTATAATTACCGGATTTCTTTATTTAAATGTGCAATTTTCGCTCTTCTAACCCCCCTTGCCCCTCAGAATCTTTGTCTGACCCCTAAATATTTCCCTTCCATCCCCTTCACTTGCCAGGTACCAGATTTATTTTTTTTTCACTGCACAGAATTCCTCTCCAATTAATTAATCCAAGTTACAATCAATCAAAAATCACCACGTGTTTTTGGGGACATTCCTGCTGCACAGGAGAATTCCTTTCTTGCCCCAAATTCCCTGCAGCAAGGAGTTGTTTTTTTTTTTCAGGAAAAATCCGACCAAGCTGCTTTGGAACAGGCCTTAAAAACAAAACAAGTTGTTTGTCCCGGCGATTTGCACTCTCCCATGAAATTCCCTCTGATGCCAGAAGTACGGGAAACAAAAAAAAAAAATTCAAAATATGAGCCCAAGCCACCAAAACTGAGGTGAAAATGAACACCCCTGCAAAGGCAGGGACTCTGAAAAGCAGCGCAGAGGCAGGTAAAGGACTGGAGAGATAAGGGATGAGGGGAAATTTGTTTTCATGGATTAAAGCACAAAGGGGAACTGGCTGGGGAGGACTGGAAATGCCTTTGGAACACGAGGGGATGGATGGATGGCGGTTACGGGGACTGGGATGGGGATGGTGCAGAGCCTTTCCCAGGAACCTGCTCTTTTGCACATAAAATTCCACCTAAAATCCACTTTGGGTTATTTCAAACATCCTGGACCTTTTGTTTTCCAGTCCATCCACCGGGAACAAATCCGTCCAGGAGCACCCACTGGGATTACAAGAGATGCATTTTATAAAAGATGCTTTAGCTCTCGAGGCAGTTAAAAAAGCAGCAGAGAAGTTTCATTCGGATCCGAGGTGCTTTTCCAAGGCCTCTGAGCTCATCCCTGACATCACCACGAGCTTTTCTCACCCCTCCTTAACTCAGGGATCAATTCTGGGCTCGCTGATCCCAGAGCATCCCTGGTTACATCAGGATTTGCTCACTGCCTGTTCCTGCAGCCCCCAAATCCCACCCATGAGTCAGCAGCAGCCCTGGACCCTTCCCCCAGGGAGGCAGGAGATGATCCAGCCATCCATGGGCATCTCCTCCCGGATTTTATTGTCCCAGCTCCTTCCCAAGGTCCCACAGGAGCTGCCAGAGTGGCACAGAGAAGCCAAGGAGAGACAGATTCTGCTGCACTGAAAATCTGGGCTGCTCCGGGGTGGAAAGTCCACTGGAAGGGCTTGAATCCCGTGGGATCCTCCTGTGGGAGGAGATGATCCAGCCATCCATGGGCATCTCCCCCTGGATTTTGTTGTCCCATCTCCTTCCCAAGGTCCCACAGGAGCTGCCAGAGTGGCTCAGAGGAGAAGAAAGGAAGAGAGAGATTCTGCTGCACTGAAAATCTGGGCTGCTCCAGGGCTGGAAGGGCTTGAATCCCCTGGGATCCTCCTGTGGGATCCTCCTCTCGCAGCTGCAGGGAGTGGGGTCAGGATCCTGTGGGACACAGCAGCACATCCAGGCTGGGACCAGCTCCTGGGGACCGTCCCAGCAGCAGTTCCCAGGGTTTTCCCTGTGCTCCCTGGGGATGCCAGCAGCATCCCAGAGCCCCCTGAGAGCCCAAACTGTCCCAGCCCGGTTAAACGCTCCCATTATTCAATGCCAGGTGTGACATGCCCCTGACACAGCCCCAATCCCCCCGAGCACCCTCAGCCCTGGGGCTTCTCACGAGCTCGACAAACCCCACTTGGCTCCACAGCAACATTCCCCTCCAGCATTTTCCCTACAGTCTGCCCAGCAAATAATGACCTAAAACAAAAAAAAACCAACCCCAAAAACCCCAGCGAGCGCTGCTGTCTGCAGTTGGGGCTTAGAGTCAAAACTTGTTATCTGTATTTTCAATCTGCCAGGGACTCCCACTGAGAGCTGGGCCAGGAGCTCCCCCTCCCTCCCTCCTCCCGGTTTCCCACACAGAAGGAAAAGTGAAGGCACAGAAAGGTTAAAAAGGAACAAAAAAAGGCCATTCTGGTCCCCCCCCTCACAGAACTGAGAGCAAATCCCTGACTTCTGGGGCTGCAGCATTTCCATTCTGGGCATGAAAAAGCTTCTGAGCTTTTTAAAGACCTAAAGGGAGAGATGTGGCCTGTGAATCCTGACAGGCCTGCCTCAGGAAGGTCAGGAATGGCGGTGAAAATGGGTAAATATGGGCCAGGAATATGGGTAATTATGGGTAAATATGGGTCAGGAATATGGGTAATTATGGGTCCAAAATAGGGTAAATATGGGTAAAAATGGGTCAGGAATATCAGTAAAAGTGGGTAAATATGAGTGAGGAATATGGGTAAATATGGGTCAAAAATATAGGTAAAAATGGGTAAAAATGGGTAAATATGGATCAAGAATATGGGTAAATATGGGTCAAAAATACGGGTAAAAATGGGTAAATATGGATCAAGAATATGGGTAAATATGGGTCAAAAATACGGGTAAAAATGGGTAAATATGGATCAAGAATATGGGTAAAAATGGGTCCAAAATATGGGTCAAGATTATGGGTAAAAATGGGTAAATATGAGTAGGTATGGGTCAGGAATATGGGTAGAAATGGGTCCAAAATATGGGTAAAAATGGGTAAATATGGGTCAGGAATATGGGTAAAAACGGGTAGCAACCACCAGCCCTCTAAGATATTTTGGGAGATCCTCTTCAGGTATCACCAGGCACCTTTAAGCAGGGAAATAAATCAGGGAGCTGGACTCGCTCTTCCCGTGCTATCCCACGTTACCCACCTGCACAAACAGACCCAGCTGCAGAGACTGAGCCGGACATGGAGAAAAAAGAGCTTTTTAACCCCGAACAAACCCAGAGCTGTCTGTGCTCCCACCAGCGCCACGCAGACAGATTCCCCCACAGCTGGCCCTATTAAAAATGAGGGGTTTAGGTCAACGGTGTGTTCCTGTTCTCCTGGCACCCGTCCCTCCCTCACCAGCTCCGCGTCCTGAGCAGAGAGAAAATTCTGGGTATTTTATCCAGGTGGAAATCCAGAATTAAAGTGCACCTGACGAGGAGGAGGAGGCCTTTCAGCGCTCTGACCCCGGCTCCTCCAGGGCTCCATAAAACTTCCTGGCCCATCAGCAGCTCTCTGAATTCCCAGCAAATCTCCCCATTCCCATGGAACAGCCACAGCCGTTCCCAGGAAGGAGCCAAGATGCTGGAGAGCTGTTTGGAAGGCCCGGCCTTGCGTGTTGCGTGTGTTTACAGGAGTTTTACGACTGTTTCAAGGAAAATAATGACCAGAATCCTTTCCCGTGCCAGACGAGCTGGGCTGCAGTGCCTGGGACAAAAACAGTTTCATTTCTCTTTCTCAGAGGGGGTGAAATGATAAAAACCATGGGGATGCAGGGCCACCAACTCCCAGCGGTCCCCAAGGTTTTACAGAGGCCTCAGAGCAGCTCCTGGCAGGACTCAGCTGCCACCACCGCTGCTGAGAAGAACCCTGGGACTAAAACAGCTTCATTTCCCTTTGTCAGTGGGAATGAAATGATAAAAATCATGGGGATGCAGGGCCACCAACTCCCAGCGGTCCCCAAGGTTTTACAGAGGCCTCAGAGCAGCTCCTGGCAGGACTCAGCTGCCACCACCGCTGCTGAGAAGAACCCTGGGACTAAAACAGCTTCATTTCCCTTTGTCAGTGGGAATGAAATGATAAAAATCATGGGGATGCAGGGCCACCAACTCCCAGCGGTCCCCAAGGTTTTACAGAGGCCTCAGAGCAGCTCCTGGCAGGACTCAGCTGCCACCACCGCTGCTGAGAAGAACCCTGGGACAAACCCCCACTGTGTCCTGCCCAAACTGCCGGATGAGGGTTTGGGTTGTGCACGAAGACGTTTGTGGCCCCAGAGAGAAGCCAAAACCATCCACGGGAGACACTTTAATAGGAGAAACACCACTTTCCATAGGAAAAACATCTCCACAGGAGAAACACCTCCTTCCACAGGAAAAANAAACCCCCACTGTGTCCTGCCCAAACTGCCGGATGAGGGTTTGGGTTGTGCACGAAGACGTTTGTGGCCCCAGAGAGAAGCCAAAACCATCCACGGGAGACACTTTAATAGGAGAAACACCACTTTCCATAGGAAAAACATCTCCACAGGAGAAACACCTCCTTCCACAGGAAAAACA
>VZTD01001668.1:0-16060 GCA_013397725.1 Rhagologus leucostigma
GATGGGACACTGGGATGGGACATCGGGATTCTGGGATGTGGGCACTGGGCTGAGTCCTGAGGTCGGGGAAATATTGAGGTGGGACAACACAGAATCATGGAATGGAGTGGGTTAGGAGGACTCTAAAGCCCGTCTGGTCCCACCCCTGCCATGGGCAGGGACACCTCGCACTGTCCCAGGCTGCTCCAAGCCCCGTCCAGCCTGGCCTTGGGCACTTCCAGGGATCCAGGGGCAGCCACAGCTGCTCTGGGCACCCTGTGCCAGNCTCCAGAGAGGCTCCAGCCCTCGGAGCAGCTCCGTGGCCTCCTCTGGGCTCTCTCCAGCAGCTCCAGGTCCTCCCTGTGCTGGGCCCCAGGGCTGGAGCAGCTCTGCAGGTGGGGTCTCAGCTGAGGGGGGCAGAGGGGCAGAAGCCCCCTCCCCTCTGCCCACGCTGGGGCTCAGCCCAGGCTCGGGGGTCTCTGGGCTGGGGCGGGCCCAGCTCTCAGCTCCCGGCACCCCCAGCTCCTTCTCCCAGGGCTGCTCCATCTGCTCATGGACCCGGGGGTCGCCCTGGCCCGGGGGCAGCCCCTGCCCTCGGCCCTGCTGAACCTCAGGAGATCCCCACAGGACGCTGCTCCAGCTTGTCCAGGTCCCTCGGGATGTCCCTGTCCCTCAGGGGTGTCCCTGACCCTCAGCTCGGTGTCACCTGTCCAGGTCCCTCTGTCCGTGTCACCGATGAGGATATTCAGTAACACTGGTCCTGGCGTGGACCCTCGAGGGCACCACTGGCCACCGATGTCCATCGGGACTCTGAGCCACTGCCCGTGACCCTCTGATGTGACTGTCCAGCCAGTTCCGGATCCACTGAACAGCCTGGCCGTCGAATCCATCTCCCCAGTCTGGCCATGGGGAATTGTGCCGAAGGTTTCACAGAAATCCCAGTAAATGAAATCCGTGTCCCTTCCCGTGTCCTGATGGGGTCACTCCCTCAGTGGCCACTGGGCAGGACTCCGCCTTGGGGAGGCCAAGCTGGGGTTCCCAAATCCCCTCCCTGTTCCTGCTGTGCCTCACAGAACCTTCCCAGGAGGATCCATCCCAGGCCCGGGGCGTGGCAGCGGCGTTCCCAGGATCCTCCTTTCCATCAAAATGGGGACAGTGTTTCCCTTTTTTGGTCAACTGGAACTTTACCTGCCGGCCAGGAGTCCCTGACTGTAGGGGATATGGGGGCTATAGAAGGGGCTATAGGGGATATGGGGGATACAGAGGATATGGGGGATATAGGGGATGGGGGGGCTATAGAGGATATGGGGGGCTTGTAGGGGATATGGGGTGTTATAGAGGATATGGGTGGGGCTATAGGGGTTATGGGGGGCTATAGAGGTTATGGATGGGCTGTAGGGGATATGGGGGGCTACAGGGGCTGGGGGATCCAAGGCATTTCCTACCCCCACCCCGTTCCCGCAGCACCCAGCAGGGAGTGTGGCAGGACCAGAGCAGGGCTGGGCTCGAGGCCGTGGGGAAGGGCCTGAAGCAGCTGAGCCCTGGTGCAGCCTCCAGTGGGGTCCCCCCTCCCTGAGACCCCCAAGTTCACCTGGGCGCCCCCTCACCTGGCTCCTCCCCGGTGAACTTCCCACGGGGTCATGTACTGACCATTCCCGGTCCCGGCCAGGACAGGGCTGGGTTTTGCAGCAGCCGGGAGGGGCTCGGCTGGGACCAGGGGTGGTTCTGTCCCACCTCAGCCACTGCTGGGGCCGGGGGAGGAATTCTCTTCCGAGGACAAGGGGCTCCTTCCATGGAGTGAACAGGATGAGGGAACCCTCTGGGGTTTGTTTATTGGCAGGGATGTTTGTCTGTGTGAATAATTTATTTTCTTACACCTTTGGTTATCAATATCAGTGCTGTTCCTGTTCCGTCTCTTATCTCGTTGCTGTTTCCAGTAAATTGTTCTTATCTCCACTTGGGATCGACACCTTCTGTGTCTCCAGCTGGAGGGGGAGCAGGGTCTGGTTTGGAGTCTCAGGGGCGGCACTAAGTTGGGGACCACCGTTCCTAAACCACAACAGCCTTAACTGGAGCCCAAAGGGGGGCATGAAGGGTTGAGACAACCACAGATCTGCCCAGAGCGGGCTGGAAACAACCCTGACCTGAGATCTGTGTGTTGGTCCGGAGCCACTAGGCACAAGGTTGGTTGTGTTCATGTGGCAGTGGTGTCCAAGCCTGGACATGTTCCCAAATTCTCCTTGTTGTCTTTTTCAGAGCAGGGAGAGGGATCAGGGTGGCTTTGTGGCTGCGCTGTGGGACATCAGTCCATGGCATGGGAACACCCAGGGCAGTGAGGGGCATTTGGGATGTGCATTCGGTGCTGCTCCCCTGCTCCCCTACTCTGGGAATTCCTGAATAACCGAACCCGTCTTAGGGGCAGAAACAGGGAAGGAGGATTCTCCCCAGCCTCTCACCCCCTTTGCCTCCTTTGGGCCTGTTACAGCAGCTTTGGAGAATCCCGAGTTCCCTTTGGGTGTTAAGGAAAGCCTGGTCCTGTTCCTGGTTCTGCCAGCTCTGCTCAGTGCGGTCCACACGGTGTTCGGAGTCAAGGAGGAGATTTCCAGGAAGGCCTTTCAGAGATCTGCCAGAGGGTGGAGAGTCATGGCGGTGTGGAATGTGGGAGAAAATGGGCCACGATCTGGGGAAACTCTGCTCCAATGGTTTGGAAGTTCACCCCTGAACACCTGCAGTGATAAAGTGATCAAATATGCGAAGGAAAATGCTTTTTCAGCAATCCCTGCAGTGTGCTGGGCCCTGGCTGTGATTAACCGGACACTGCTGGCCACTGGACAGCACCCTTGGGGGAGGAGGAGGACGAGAGCAGAGGCAGAGGCACTGTGGCCACTCCAAGTGGAGCTGAGCTGCAGGAACAGCCCGTGCCAGGAGCAGTCACCCTGACACAGAAGAAATCCAAGAGCAAACCAGTTCACTCAGTGAGGGATGAGGAGGAAGCAGAGCCCTCCCAACCCAAGGAAGAGGCAGAGCCAGCGAGAATCCCCGATTGCTGTTCCCAGGAGACCGGTGGGATACAGAAAAAGATTTCTGATTTCTGATACAGAAAAGGCCCCTGGTGGCCCAGCTGCTCCAGTGCTGGGATATCGCGGGTGTGGAACTGGGTGGGAGTGAAGCCAAGCACCCGGGATCCCTGTCCTGGGTGTTGGGGTGCAGTATGTGCTGGAAGAGAGATAGGCCCTGAGGGCTGGAGAGAGAGTCTCTTTCTTGGACCTGGGGGTGATCCTGGGAGTGCATCCAGGTCACCGAGGATGGGCTGAGAGAGGATTGTGGGTTTCTGGACACTGTTGAACCTATGAGATGTGATAATTGTAGTTCGTGACCTTACAGGGTACTGTTTACTTGTTACCATAATAGGCAATGTCTGTGCACTATCCCAGGTGATTGGGGGACACTGAGGTGAGCATCTTTCCCGTTTATATGAGGCGATATCCTGTTAGGTGCTGGTATTTAGGGAATATTTTCCTGCACAGTAAACGCTTTGCACTTCTCCATCTTGTGTGCGGCGTCATGCCCTTGCGTGAATACTGCACTGGGATCCTGACAAAGGGATTGGGAAGAGGACGGAGACTCCCAGCCCCTGCAGGAGACTCCCGCCGAGCGGGAGGGAAAGGTGATCCCTCAAGGATGATCTCAGAGTGCCCCCAGGCAGCTGGAACGCCATGGAGAAAGGCGTCCAGGACCTGAAGGAACTGGCTGTGCCAGAGGGAATCCACGGGGATTCCGAGAGCGAGGTCTGGATGAAGCCCAGCGCACACAGTCCAAGCATGGGAGTTTGTCTGGAGCGCCGTGGTGGGGCTCCAGCTCCCCGGCAGGGACGCCAATGGAGGCAGGAGAACAAACTGTGCCCCAGGTGACCATGGGGATCGTCCTTTTTCCTCCCCACTGGCCTCGGCTGCAGAAGGACTGTCCAGGACCTTGGACAGAGTCGAAAGACTCGGGCAAATTAGGAAATGTCCCCTGTACCACCAGTATGGACCAGTCTCTGCTACTGGGAGCAGCTGCCCCCTGCTCGAGAGAGAGAGGGGACACCCCACAAGGTCACCTGTGGCTGTACCTGCGTGACAGAGGGGACACGAGGGAGTGGGACCTCGAAGTGAGCAGGGAGTGCCATGACCAGATCGGAGCGGCGCTCCCTCCGGCCACGTGGGGGAAGGGACAGTGGGATCCCCTGGGACAATGGGATCCCCTGGACTCTGTGGATCCATGGCCTGGCCCAGCAGAGCCATGGGAGCACGTGGCTTTGGCTGACACTGGCACACAATGTCCCCCAGTGCCATCGAGATCTGTGGGGGCAGATCCATCTCAGTCTCCAGGGTGACACGGGGCTGTGCTGGGAGCTGAAGTGACCCCAACTGGGAACGAGTGGCAAAACCCCCCCACTGTAACTGGTACGGAGGCCTCGGGGATCCTTGGCACAGGTTACCTCAGGAGAGGGGATTTCAGAGACCCAAAGGGACAGCGGTGGGCTTTGGTGACAGCTGCTGTGGAGACAGAGGGTGTTAGAAGTTGAGCACCTTGCCTGTCTCTCAGAGGACCCTTCTGCTGTGGGGCTGAGGAGGGCTGAAGAACAGCAGGTACCAACCACCACCACAACAGTGACTTTGGCAGCACTGCACCAGCCAGGACTGCTCCATCCCCATCCCTGGAAGATCCATGAACTGGAGAGCCAGGGAGAGCTCAGCAAGACTCGCTCACCCTTCAGTAGCCCCATATGGCCTGGGGGTGTCCCGTGGAGAGTGGACACTGCCAGTGGACTATTGTGGCCTGAATGAAGTCACGCCACTGAGAGCTGCTGTGCCGGACGTGCTGGAACTTCAGTACAGAGTCCAAGGCAGCGAAGTGGTGCCACCACTGACATGGCCAGTGCCTTTTTCTCCATTCCTCTGGCAGCAGAGTGCAGGCCTCAGTTTGCCTTCACCTGGAGGGGCATGCAGCACACCTGGAACCCACTGCCCCAGGGGTGGAAGCACAGTCCTACGATCTGCCATGGACTGATCCAGACTGCACTGGAAGAGGGTGAGGCTCCAGAACATTGCGGTACATGGACGACATCGTTGTGTGGGGAAACACGGCAGAGGAAGTTTTTGGGAAAAGGGAGAAGATTATCCTCATCCTCCTGAAAGCCGCTAAACAAAGTAAAGTCAAGGTGCCTGCCCAGGAAATTGAGTTCCTGGAGGTGAAGTGGTGAGATGGACACAGATTCCGGCAGAGGTGATTAACGAGGTAACTGCTGTGTCCCCACTGACCAGCAAGAAGGAAACCCAGGCTTTCCTGGCGCTGTGGGGTTTTGGAGGATGCCCATCCCAGATTGCAGGCGGACTGTCAGCCCTCTCCACCTTATGACACGGAAGCAGCAGGATTTCCAGTGGGGCCCCGAACAACACCAAGCTTTTGGTCAGATCAGATTATTCCTGCAGGAGCCCTGGGGCTGGTCAGAACAGGGTAGGATGTGAAGAATGTGCTCTATCCTGAGGCCAGGGACAACGGTCCTTCCTGGAGCCTGTGGCACAAGGGACCTGGGGAGACTCAAGGACGACCTCTGGGGTTCTGGATTTGGGGATACAGAGGATCCAAGGCTCCTACACCCCAGCTGAGAGAGATCTTAGCAGCCTGTGAAGGGGTTCGAGCTGCCTCAGACGTGATTGGCACCGAAGCGCAGCTGCTGCTGGCACCCGGCTGCCAGTGCTGGGCTGATGCTCACAGGGAAAGCCCTTTTCACAAATCAGGCAACTGATGCCAGGTGGAGCAAGTGGATTGCACCGATCACACAGTGAGCTCGGAGAGGAAATCCTAATCCTGGGGTCCTGGAAATTACCACAAACTGGCCTGGAGGTGAAAATTTCAAACTGCCATCGTCAGAGGAGGAAAAGGTGACACGTGCTGAGGTCCCACCACATAACCGGCTACCGGAGAGTGAGAGGTGATGCCTCTCCTCACTGCCGGGTCCCGCCAGACCGCAGGGACCAGCAGGAGATGGAAGCTGCTGTACGGAGCCCTGTGCAGCGAGTCAGGGAAGCTACCGAGGGACAGGGTGGATCAAGCCAGGTTGCGGAGCTGAAAGCCGCCCAGATGTCCTTGGGTATCGCTGAGCAAGAGAAGCAACTTGAGGACGGTGACAAGCGCTCTGTGGGAGTGGCTGCCACAGTGGATGTCTGAGGTTACAGTGTAAGATGCAACCAAAAGTAGCTGTTCTATCACCATGTTCACAAGCTGTTAACTCCAGGTGGGGCAGTGTTCTTTGTCTCTTCCATGACACATCCCTGATAACTCCCTCCGGGGGATATCTTCTGCTAATGGGCCATCCAGCCTCATTGCATGGCTGATAAAATTCCATCATCCCAGTGTGAGATGCTCCGCCCAGGGGAGGAACCAAGCATTCCTACCCGGATATAAGCTGGGGTTTGGAACACCACACTCTGCCCTGACCTACTGGGCTTCCAGAGGACAAGAGCTACATAACCACCACTGGGCCTTCAGAGGAAGACCAGACTCTTCCACAGGATCACCGCTTCAAGAGAACCACATCTATCACTTCAACAGGACTGCAGCCACGATTTAGTCAGACTGCTACCACCACCCTGCCCGACAGGGTGTCTGGTTGTATCCTGACTCTGTCAGGTTAAGCCAGTGTTTCTGTATCATTGCCTTTATCTTAATTTTCCTATTAAACTGTAATTCTGACTTGGGATCCCCCACCGGTTTGCTTCCAAATGAGTACAATGGAAAAAGGCCGGTTGACAATGCAGAGGGAAACTCATCTGAGCTGCCCAAGTGGGGCAAGACATCGCTGCCTGGGTGGAGAAGCTGACCATTGTGGACACTGAAAAGCTTTAGCAGAGAAATTTTCCAGCTTTCTGCAGCATTCTGTGAGAGCTCTGTGTTTCTCACGAAAGCTATGAAAAACACTGCTACGGGTTTTGTAAACCAATTCTTTATCTTGCACCTGCTGTTGTTCAGCAGTGTTGTTACGGTATACTGAAGAAAGTATTTTCAAATGAATGTTGTATAGCCTCTGCCAACCATTCTAGGAAGTGGATGATCAATGACCAACGACCTTATGCCATGCAGGCAACCCAAGTTATATAAATTGATTTATAATTAATTAAATAATGCCATTTTGTCCCGAACTTGGTCTTGTCGTTTCTCGCCGTTCTCGGTACAACAGCGACAGAGCATGAAAAGCCATCAGGCACTAACGAGGAGCATCGCAACAACGACCGGATGGATCGGGCTGCCGAGATTGAAGTGTGACAGGCACATCTGGCAACACACGGGAGAGTTACTGCAGCTCGGTGGGCCCACAGTGCCTCAGGTCACCAGGGCAGAAACGATGGGCTCGTGATGGAGGGGTGAATGTAGCCATGGATGCTGCACCCCCGGTAATCCACGGCTGTGAAACGCGCGCTGCAAGCAGGCAGGGCTGAGCGGGTGAAGCCCCTGCGGCCTGGGGGCGGTGATCTCAGTATCAGCGTGGGGAGCCCCGGCACATCGATTGCACCGCAGCGCCTCAAACCCGCCAAGGCAAGCGCCGCTGCTGACAATGGTGGAAGGCACCAGCAGGTGGCTGGAGATGGACCCTGTGCCTCACGCCACTGCCTGGAACACCATCCAGGGCTTCAAAAACAAGTCCCGTGGCGACATGGCAGAGCTGAAAAAACTGACTCGGACAGTGGGAGACAAGAATGGCCTCACGGACACCTGGGCCAGAGAGCTCGGGATGGGGTGGTGGTGTCACATTCCCTGTCAGGCACCAGCCTTGGGAAATGGGAACGGTGCAATGGGCTGTTAAAACCCACACTGAAGGCAGGGGGTGGTGGGACCTTCAAACATCGGGATCTGCATTTCCTGAAGGCCATGTGGTCACTCAACATCCGAGGCTCCACCAGTTGAACTGGCCCTGCCCAGTGTGAACCCCCAGGTGCCGTAGAAGGGAACAAAGTCCCCATGGTTCATGCGAGGAATGTGTCAGGGAAGAAAGTTTGGATCAGTCCTGCCCCAAGCAAAGGCAAACCCATCCCTGGGGTTGTTTCTGCTCATGGACCTGGGTGCACTTGGTGGGTGACACAGAGGGCAGGGAAACACAAGTGTCCCTCAAGGGACTTTGATTTTGGGGAGAGAACATCTGGAATGTTGAACTGTTATTGTGCTGGCTGTGGGTGACACTGCCAGCGTTTGCCATAACTCCCACGGACTATGAGGATGGGCTGCTCCAGATGCTCCAGCTGGGAGCTCCTGATGCAGCCACCAGCCAACAGCAGAGCGACCCTCGTGTCCTGGGAGAGATCCAGGACAGAAACATCCCACAGCCAGGACTGACCGACCTCAACAGACACCTGGGACAGCCAGGGACCGTGGAGATAAACTCCTGCTTGTGTGTGTGTATATAAATATGTGTAGAGTTGGAAGGTGTGGGAATCTGGGCATGACGTGGATAGTGTAGAATAAAGGATGAGTGGAAGGTGTGGAATGAGGAATGACATAGATGGTGTGGAGTAAGGGGTGGGGAATGTCCTGGTGGTGGCCAGGACAGGGTTAATTTCTGCAGCAGCTGCGAGAGGCACGGCCAGGACCGCACAGTCATTCTGTACCAGCCAGGACCCTGAGGTCATTCTGCACCGGCCAGGACCCCACAGTCATTCTATACCAGCCAGGACCCTGA
Source organism: Rhagologus leucostigma (assembly GCA_013397725.1). NCBI lineage: Eukaryota > Metazoa > Chordata > Aves > Passeriformes > Rhagologus > Rhagologus leucostigma. The sequence goes on from VZTD01001668.1 coordinate 8,696, forward strand.
GGTCATTCTGCACCGGCCAGGACCCCACAGTCATTCTGTACCAGCCAGGACCTTGAGGTCATTCTGTACCGGCCAGGACCCCANGGTCATTCGGTCCCAGCCAGGTCCTCGCGGTCATTCTGTACCAGCCAGGACCCCATGGTCATTCTGCACCAGCCAGGACCCCATGGTCATTCTGCACCGTTTGTTATCAGCGCTTCTGATCCTGTTTGTTTCTTATCTCATTGCTGTTCCCAGTAAATTGTTCTTTTCTCCACCCATCACCTTCTGTGCCCCCAGCTGGGTGAGGGCGCGGCTCGGAGTCTGAGGGGAGACATGGAACTGGGGACCACGACTTCGAGTTACTGATTAACAAACTGGGAAATTAAAGAATCAAAGCCCCCCCGTGTCCCCCACCCTTGCCTTTCCCAGGTGAAATCCCAAGGTGCTCCCCCTCCTCCAGGTGTGTCCCACCTGGACACACCTGAGCCACCATCAACCTTGGGATCCTCTGGCTCTGACACCCCTGGGGCATGGGGGATTTGGGTGATTTTTCGGGTGATTTGTGGGTGAATTTGAGGTGATTTGGGGTTATTCATGGACGATTTTGAGGTAATTTTGGGTGGTGACTTGGGGTAATTTGAGGGAAGATTCAGGGATATTTCAGGGTGATTTTGGGGCCATCTTGAGGTGATTCAGCAGATTTTCGGAGGTGATTTTGGGGTAGTTTGGGGGTGATTTGGGGGATTACTTGGGGGTGGTTGAGTGATTTTTGGGTGGTCTTGGGGATGATTTTGGGGTGATTTTGGAGGTGTTACTGCAGTCCTGGAGAAGTTCTGGGGTGCTGCTGACCACCTGCACTGGCTGGATTGTCACGATTGTCACCTGAGCCAGTACCTGCCTCACCTGGATCCCACCCCAGCTTTATTTAAATCAAATCTTTGGTTTATATTGTCTTTTTTCCAGATTTTTTGCCCGAAACACCTGATGGGCTGAGGCCAGTATTACCTGGAGCATCCAAGTCTGGGGGATCTGGGGATCGACCTCCCACACCTGGGCAGATCCCTCACCTGGACACCTGCCCGGAGCCCCTTCAATCACTTCACATGTTCAGCAGAAACAGCAAAATCTTTGCTTTTCTCCCCAAAACACGCAGCAATGCCCCCTGCCCTCCCTCCCCCCCAAGTTATTCCTTTATCCTCCAATTTTCCATAATTAAATCTGGATCTGGAATTCTTGATGACCTTTTGAGATCACTTCACATCTGCACACACCTGGAAGCAGCTCCTGTCCCAGGTGGGTGCACACCTGGTGCCTCAGAGCTCCAGCAATGGAGCATCCTGTCCATCCCAAGGGTCACCTGTGGGAAGGGCAGCCAAGTAACCACACCTGGGGGCTCTCTGAGGGGTTTCCAGGTGTTCCCTGCGAGGAGGGCGGCCAGGTAACAACACCTGGGGGTTCCCAGATCTCTGCTTGTGTCCTTGTGCTGGGAGTGGAGAGTCTCCAGGTGCGCTGAGAGGCTGCAGGTGCTCCTCACCTGTCCCTCACCTGGCCCCCTATTTCAGGATGATGTGGTAGCTGTCGTTGGTTTCGGCTGCAAAGGAAGCCAAGGTCACCCCACAGCAGGGGAGGGAAGGTGGGGTGGGGCCATCTGACACAGCTGTGGCCCAAACACAGAGCCCCAGGTACTCACGCACCTTTCATGGTGTCCAGGACGAAGCAGGACTCATCCTGGAAGTTCTGGATCATCTGGAAAAACCCGAAACAAAACCGATTTAGGGGTTTTGGGGAAGGGTTTGGGTTCCAAAGGGCTGGAGGTGCCCAGGTGGGAGCTCGGGTGGGCACTCTGGAAGCACCAGCCAAAAATATTTTATTCCTTCCTTGGGCCCTTGTCTTGGGGTGATTTTAAGATGATTCTCCATTCCCTAATCGTCTGCTTTATGCCCAGAAATGGCTGCTGGAGCTTTGAGCCGGACCCGGGACAGCGGTGGGGAGCCTCGGGCCCCCCTGCGGGTTTTATTCAAAGCCTCCCTCTCCGGCACGCGCTCAGCACGGACCGGGATGCCGCATCCTTGCTCTCGCTGTGTTGGTGTTTGCCAGCTTGAAGCAAGAAGTTTTCTCTTTTCTCCCTTCCCCCAGCCTGGAGGCTGCACTGGGAATCCTCTCAGCAGCTTTGTTTACTTTGTTTTCTTCTTGCACTTTTTTTGGCTTGGTTTGTGGTCTGGGGAGCGGGCGGGGGCCGCTCCGAGTCTGAGAGCTCAGAGAAGCTGAACCAGCAGGAGAAAAGACACCAAAATCCACCAGCTTCTAGCTGAGGAGACCAATGCCAGAGGATCTCCAGGTTCCCATCTGAATTGCCTGAGCTGCTGTGTGAACTGTTTTCTCCCCTCTCTGAGACAAAGGGGGGCAACCTCCGTCTCTGCCTCCCAGCCGCACGCTCAGGTAGGGGTGGAGTGCAAGGTTCAATTTTTTTCCTGTGCCTTGCAGGTATCTTGCTTCGTAGTCCTAGGTTACAATGTAAGATGTAACCAATAGCATGTATTCTATCACCAGCACAAGCTGCTAAAGCGGGTGGGACTGTGCTCGTTATCCCCTACCATGACCCACCCCTGATAACTCCCTCCGGGAGTGATCTCTGTTTCACGGGCAATCAAGGACCCCCCCGCATGATTCACAGAATTACATCAGCCCACTGTGAGACGCTCCGCCCAGGGCGAGGAACCAAGCATTCCCACCTGGATATAACCTGGGGTTTGGAACAGCACAGGCAGCCCTACCTACTGGGTTCCCGGAGGACAGCAGCTACCGTTGGACCTTCAGGTGAAGACCAGACCCTTCTACAGGATCACTGCTTCGATAGGACCACTTCATCTGGACGGCTGCCACCACGCTGACTGACAGGGTGTCAGGCTGTATCCTGACTCTGTCAGTGTTCTTGTACTATTGCATTTATTTTAATTTTCCTATTAAATTACAATTCTGACCTGCCATCTCCCGCTGGTTTGTTTTCAAACTAGTACAACTGTTTTACTTTTGTTTCCCTTTCACCCACTGGTAACCGTTTATCTCACTGGCAGAAAAAGGGAATTGCTGAAGCCCTTTCTCAGAGAAAACACTTTTTCCGGAGTGTTCTTCTAGAATTTGTCTCTAAACCGAGAGAGCCTTTCCCAAAACCTGCCCAGGTGATCCCTGGTGATCCCGTTTCCCCAGGTGAACCTCCCAGAGGATCCTTCCCACTTTCCCGGCGGTGCCTGTGGGGCAGGTGGGCGTTACCTCGTCGCTGACCAGGACGTGGATCCCGGTGGGTCCCTGTTTGTAGATCTGCTGGATCTGCTGGGCGGGCACGCGGAAAAGCTGCGCCAGCTTCTCCGTCAGCTCGGCCGCCGTCAGCTCCTCCAGGTAAATGGCGTGGTACACTGCAGGTGACAGCACAGCCTCGCACCCGCCCAGGTGTGTCCCTGCGCCCCCTGGGGCTGGGCTCAGCTGTGCCTCCGAACAAGGACCCGCCTGGCACCCGTGTCCTGCGCGGGGCTGACACATCCAGCCCCAAAAACCTTCCGGCGTCACCTGAGCAGCACCACCCGGCCTGTTCCAGTGGGTTTTATTCCCAGCAGGATGGGAGTACCGCAAGAACAGCCCCTCCCCAGCCCTCCCCCAGGTGCTGGGGGAAGCACCTGGAATCTCACAGGTGTTCCCATTTCTGGCTTGGCACAGGTGAGATGCCAACACCTGTGTGGTGGCACCGAGGGAAATCCGCCGGGATCGGGGCAAAGAATGGGGGGAGAGGAGGCATTTTTGGCACCTTGACCTGAGGGGAGCAGGCAGGACCCCCAGGTGTACAGAGGGCCCAGGTGAGCTCTGTGCTCACAGGTGGAGACACAGGTGAAGGATCAGGGGAGGGCACAGGTGATCTCGGAAGGGGATGAGGGATGGCGCCATCGGGTGCTGAGCACCTGTGGGCAGGTGCTCTGCTGGGAACGGCTGCCAGCACATCCCAGTTTCCTGAGCCCCCCAGGTGTGATCCCAGATTCCCAATCCCCCCCAGGTGTGATCCCTGCTCCCCCAGGTGTGATCCCAGATTCCCGATCCCCCCAGGTGTGATCCCAGATTCCCAATCCCCCCCAGGTCTGATCTCTGCTCCCCCTCACCGAAGAAGGTGCCGGTGCTGCCATCGCCGTCCTCGTGCTCATGCTGGGGGTCCCTCACCTGCTGCGACTCCTGGCACACGTAGATGGTCAGGCGGGGCCGCACCATCCTGCGACAGGGGAGGGTCACCTGCGGTTCCCACCTGGGGTTCCCACCTTCCCCAGCCCCTTTCCCTGCCAGGTGGCCTCAGCAGGAGCTGGACGAGCTCATCCCAGAGGAAAACCCTTGTGGTTGTCCCCACTTGGCTGATCCCAACGTGTCCCCTTGGGGACCGGTGACCCTGGGTCAGCATTCCCTGGTGCCATGGGGGCAGGAATCCACACCTGGAAGGCTCCTGGAATGCCTTCCCCTGTCCCGTGTCAGGTATCTGGGATGATGCTTCTCAGACGTTCCCACCTGGACACCTTGTCCCTCTCAGCCTTCCCAAATGCTCCAGGTGTGTTAAATCCCTGCCTTTTAGGGAACGGTGTAAGAAACACACCTATTTGGGAACTTCCTGGGCAGGTAACTCCACCTGGGTGGGTCACAGGTGGAGACAGCTCCTGGATCAATGGGAATTCCTGGCTTGTGGCTCCATTCCTGGACTCTCAAAGTAAAATAATTCTTAATTCCTCTCTCCTACCTGGACTTCCTTCCCCAAAATGCCTCTAAATTCCTGACTTGGGTGGGAAAAGGCTGCGCTGGGTGAGTCCCAGTCCCACAGATGAACCCCAGCCCCACAGGTGAGTCCCAGCCCCCCGTACCTGCCCTTGAGGGCATTGAAGAGCCGGATGCCATCGGCGGGGCCGCAGATCTGGATCACGTCCTCCCGTGTCAGCTTCAGGAGATCTGCTCCTGGAAAATCCCCAAAGGCCCAAATTCACCCCAAATTCCCCTCTGCTTGCCCAGAACTGGTATTTTTCACCCGGTTTTCCTCAAAATCAGCCTTTACCAGCTTTGCTTTCCCCCAAATTATCATTTTTTGGCTTTGTTTTCCCCAAACCAGCATTTTTTCCACTTCATTTTTTCTAAAATCAGCATTTTATTCGTTTTCCCAAAATCCTTATTTTCCGGCTCAGTTTTCCCAAAAATCATCACTTTTCACCTTTTTTTCCCCCAAATCGCCATTTATTCAGCTTCATTTTCCCCCAAATCAGCATTTTCCAGCCCAATTTCCCCCAAATTCAATATTTTCCACTTCTGTTTTCCCCCACATCAGCATTTTTTCAGCTTGGTTCTCTCAAACCTGGATTTTTCCAGCTTTGTTTTCCCCCAGATCAGCAATTTCTTGCCTTTTTTTCCCCCAACTTGGCATTTTTCAGCTCAGTCTTCCCCCAGATTGCAATTTTCCAAGTTTGCTTTACTCAAAATCAGCATTTTTCACCTCTGTTTTCCACAAAATCAAGTTTTCACCTTCATTTTGCCTATAACTGGCATTTTCCATCTTGGTTTTCCCTAAAATCAGCATTTTTCAGCTTTTGCTTCCCCCCAAAACTGCCATTTTTCAGTTCCATTTTCCTTAAAATCAGCATTTTTCGCCCATTTTTGCCTGAATTCAGGATTTTCTACCTCTGTTTTCCCCCAAATTGCCATTTTTAATGTTTTCCCCAAAATTGGCATTTTCAGCTGTTTTTCCCCAAAATCACCTTTTTTTCAGCTTTCTCCCCCCAAATCCCAATTTTTCTGCTTCATTGTCCCCAGATTATCCATTTTCACTTTGTTTTCCCAAAACTGCCATCTTCCAGCTCCATTTTCCCCAAAATCAGCCCTTCTCGTATTACCTGTGCCAGGTGAGCCGGGAGAGGCGGTGCCAGGTGAGAGGTTAGATTGGGTTATAAAAACAGGGATTTGGGAAATCTCACCTGGTCCAGGTGAGGGGATGGGGGTGACCTGGCCCAGGTGAGGAGGTGGCAGTGACCTGGCCTAGGTGAGGGAGTAGGGGTGACCTGGCCCAGGTGAGGGGATGGCAGTGACCTGGCCCAGGTGAGGTGAGGTGACCTGGCCCAGGTGAGGGGGCAGAACTCACCTGAGAAGTTCCTGAAGAGCCGCGAGAAGGTGGAGAAGCGGTTCCGGTGCAGCCACTGCTGCGCCTCCTGCGGGGTCCAGGTGGGCAGCAGCGTCTGGGGGGACATGGGGGGACACAGGTGTTGCCAGGTGACCTGGGTGACCAGGTGAGGTGCACATGTTTGCACTCGGGCGGGGCACAGGTGAGCTTAGGGTGGGCGGGCACAGGTGTGAATTGAACCCCTGAGCAGGTGGGACGAGGTGATGGCTTCAGAGGTGACCTGGAAGTGTTTCCTCTGAGGCACAGGTGAGCTCAGGTGAGCTCAGGTGAGCTCAGGGTGGGTCAGCGCAGGTGTGGATTCCCCCCAGGTGGGGACAGAGGGCCGTGGCCTCCCAGGTGTTTCCAGGTGACCCCAAGTGTTCCCCTGTGGAACCTCCCCCCAGGTGTACCTGGGCAGGTACCGGGGCAGGTACTTACGTCAGCCAGGGGTGCAGGGGGGTCGGGCTGGTGGCTCGGGGACCCACTGCTGGGGACAGAGGGACACGGTCACTGGGATGTACTGGGGGCACCGGGGGCATCGTGACACTAGGACATTGTGACTGGACACTGGGATCACCGGACACTGGGATTACTTTAACGGGGATACTGGGATCACTGTGATACTGAGATAGCTGTCTCGGTGGGTACTGGGGTCACTGGCATACTGGGGCATTGTAACTGGGGTACTGGGGTCACTGGGATACTGCGGTCACTGGGATGATACTGGGGACACTGTCACTGGGATACCGCGGTCACTGTCCCAGTGGGATACTGGGATCACTCTCAGTGGATGGCACTGGGGTGATACTGGGGTCACTGGGATGGCATTGGGATGACACTGCGGTCACTGGGATGGCACTGGGATGACAGTGGGGTGACACTGGGGTCACTGGGATGGCCCTGGGGACACTGGGATGGCACTGGGGTCACGGCCCCAGTCTAACCCTGGTCCTCCCCAAGTCCCAGCATTCCCAGTTCCCCGTCCCCACTCACCCGTCGCCGATGGAGAAGCTGCTGTGGGAGCTGTTGAAGCCAGGGGACGGCGCGTTGGGGACGTAGGTGACCTCGGGCCAGGGCGAGCACTGCGGACAGGCCAGGTGAGCACGGGTGTGCCTGGGCTGCACTGCACACACCTGCACTGCACCCACACACCTGCACTGCATGCACACACCTGCACTGCACACACCTGCACACACCTGCACTGCACACACCTGCAC
>VZTD01001669.1:0-31831 GCA_013397725.1 Rhagologus leucostigma
CTCCTCTGCATCTTCACAAGAGCGGCCAAAGACTTCAGGCAGAGAGACCTGTACCTGTCATCAGCCTTCTCCAGGCCAGCCTCCAACGTCCGTGCCACGGCCGCATTACCAGATTGTTGCTGTGGGCATGCTGTCCCCACCCAGAACAGGCCCCTCTGTCCCCGAAGGCACTGGCCCTGCTCTCGGGCCAGGGCTGAAGGTGGACCCCTCCTGCCAGGGCAGGAGTTGAGTCCAGCAGCACCTTTGGGCTGCAGCTCTGGTGCCTGGGTGGTACCACCAGCACTGGCAGAGCTCCTTGTCTGGGCACAGCCAGGGCTGGGCAGGCAGCAGCCGGGCACGGGGCTGCTGAGACCAGCAGCTGCTATTTTTATTTTTTAATTTTGCAAGATTTAGGAATATTTTTCATAGAAAGAATTCCCCAAATGTTTGCTTACCTTTTTCCCCAATAGTTCTATATTTTTTGAAGTAGTTTTAGAGTTCTGGAAAATGTAGAAAATTTTTGCACTTCTGGAATAAAAAATAAAATAGCATTTAATTGGTAATCTTTACTGTAGGAAGAACTAAGACACCCTAAGACGCCCAGCCTGCTGGAGAGGCTCTTTCCCCACTGGAGATTTGTACCTAGTCACAACCCAAGAACGTAAAACCTTTTCCCAGACATTTTCCAGGACTTGTGACAAGCTCACCCCTTAGTCTTCCGAGGCAAACTTTGAGCGCAGCGGGAAGCTCTGGCAGTCACGATCTTTGTTTGCTTCTGGAAGAACTGGCTCTGTTCTAGAGCAGGGGGTTCTCTCAGCTTCGCGCCGCCCCGCTCCGCCCCAAGCCTGTCCTGAGCCCTCTCCTGCAGCGGATGCGGTGCCATGGAGCTGCTGTGAAACACAACAGCTCTGCAACACCCGCTCAGCTCGATTGGAGAAGCTTTACGTCCTCGTTTACATAAGGCTGTTGGCATCTCTAAACACAAGTTTAGCTTTTGAATGATGTCTTTCACCTGGCAGAAGAAGTGATGCTCCGTTTCTTACGGAGGCTAAACTCCCATTGGCTTTAAAAGCTTTCTGGCCAGCAGAAGGCCTGGAAAACCATTTAATGCAGCCATTTAGTACTGAAAATGGCCCGATCTCTGCATGAAAGGAGGCTTGTTTAAATGCTGGAGCCCACCAGAGCATCCCTCCAGAGCATATCTTTCTCCCTCCACCTCTCCCTCCATGACTGCCAAACAGCACGTTTGACAGTTTTTTTTCCAGAAGCTGAATGGCCCCATTTTATTTGGGGGGGGAGGGGGAAGTAAATGTTCTATGTTCTCATCATCATCATCATCCGCACAGTGAGCTGCAAATCAGTTAAATTACATCAGCAACTCAGACTGTGGAGTTCTTTCTCAGAGTGCAACACTGGCTTTATTATCCCTTGAAACTGCAGAAGTGCTACAGTCTTTAAAATCAGTTTGATGCAGGCGTAACTTTGGAGTCAAGCACAGCAAAAACTAAAAAATAGGTGCCTGGCACATTTTTCCTGGTGTGCAAACACTGACGGTGCTGCAGTAATTACTGGAGACTCAAGGCAGGATAGGTGCCCACTGCCCCTTCAGAGCACCCTGCTCGCAGAGAGCAGCCCAAGCCCTGTGCTCAGTGCTGGTGTTCCAGAAACAGCAATACAGGGAATGCAGTCTGGCATGAAAGGGGAAACAGAGGTCTGCTTTTCCGTGCTCCATCCCTCTGCCTTAAAATCCTTACATATTATTTTTGATTTAAAACCCCACGAAGTTTACGTATTTTTCGACTTCGATGTGAAAAAACAAAACTTGGTGTGATACCTGGGATGGGAAAGGGAAAAGCAATGATGTTTTCCCTACAAAGAACAAAAAAAAATGCTTTTGTTGATGAACTTGGGATGTGAAGGGTTGTGAGGTTCAGATTTCCTCCCAGAGTTTCATGTCACTCATTCAGATGGAGTCAGGCTATTTCCTTAATAAAAACCAAACCCCGGCCCTCTGATAAAAACCTGGTTTCAGTTGTGACCAAGGTAAATGCAGACATGGAACAGAAAACAGCGTTGGAGTTGGACTCAGCTGTGCGGCCAAATCACCTGAAAGCAAAGCCCTCGCAGTTATTGTAGGCACTTGGAAATGTGTCTGTTAACTTTGAAATAAATAATGAAAAATGTCTCTTTTCCTAAAAGGACAGTTATATTGTGTAATAAAGAGCAGATGTCAAAAAGGATTTCAAAGACTTGGTAAAAAAAAAACCTTAGGAAAACTGCACTGCTCTCCCTAACTTTGCCAGAGCTGCTCCAGCCCCCAGCAAACATGACATACATGTGTTGTCACTTTGCTGTAATTTGGGAGCTCCAGCATGTCCTGAGCAGGGAATCTCTTCCCAGCAGTGGGGAATTTCCTGGAGTGCAACTGGCAGCAAAGGGCCAGCTCTTCTGAGAGGGAATGGCAGGCCAGATGTGAAGGGAAACCCGTCCCAAAGAATGAAGTGTGAGGCACGGCCAAGTCCGGGGGACAGCGCCAGACATGTGTGGGCTCTGGGCAGCCCCAGCTCTGCTCATCCTCATCCCGCAGGGACCCTGGGGGCCAGGGCAGGAGCCAGGACACTCCCACGGAGAGCCAAGGGCGGGATCCTCAGCAGATGTGGCACAGCAGCCGTGCCTGAGCTTCAAGGAGTGGCCAGTTTACACTGCTGAGCAACCAGCTCATTTCTTAAAGTGTTTAAACTACAACACTGAGTTCAAGGTTCGTGTGCAATTTTATTAGAGGACAAAACTGCGGCCAACTGTTTATATGGTGTCTGGCCTAAGTGCTGATAAAGACTTGGCTGAAGTTTATATAATCTGCCATTAATAAATGCAATTTATGACAGTCTCAAGCAAAGACATGGCCACTGCTGGCTCCGTTAATGGTGCGCTCAGCACAGGCCAGGAATTTGGGGTGATTTTACTGTTTTTCTTCTAATTTTGTGAACCTGTGCAGATCCTACTGAACATACACATTTGAGGCTGTTTTCATCACAGATTTAACTCAAGTTTGCTGCACTCAAGTTAACTCCCCTTGCATTAGCTGCATGAAGTGAGAGCAGAGGCAGCGCTAAGTTTTATTCAAACTGCACAGAGATTGCATTAGCAACTGGGGAGCTGTGCTAGCTCAGGCTGCGAGCAACATCCCCAGAGAGAGGAGCCAGCCCAAGTTCTAAGACACCAGTAACTGGCTGTGTGTGCAGACAGGCACAAGAGGTACAGCTGGAGGTGAAGCTGCAGTGAGTGCAAGCCTCAGCAAAAATCACCTATTGGCTGGTTTGACACCGAAGAGAGTTTGCTGCAGTCCTATAGTAAGTTTTAAAGACAAACACAAATGTTCCCCTAATAAAATAAACACAAACCAATGTACGTTTATCACTTATTGAGTCTGTAATTGATTTGGGCCTCCACCTGTATCAAGCTGATCAAGCTTTCTAGATTTCCATCCACAAACAGCTATCAGTTACCCATTCTTGACATTTCTCTTTTCCAGGTGGCATTGTGTTCTGAACTCCTCCTGTTTTTCCCAGAGGCCTAAGAGGTACAAATCTCAGGCATCTGTCAGTCAAAACTATATTTCCCATCTGGCTGTCTTTCAGTCAAAATCAAATTCCAGGAGACCTTTGCACTAACACAGGTTTCAAAATACGAGAAAACCTGTTCAGTGCCCAAGAGAGGAAATCACCACAATTACAGCAACAGAAATTAATAAAGCTGTTGTGCATTTGTCAGTGAAATAGTGCTTGCTGGCAGCATTCAGCATGGGAAGCTGCATGGCTATTTTCTGACTAAAGCACAGAAGTGGTTCCTAGGAGTGAAAAACGTGCCAGTTTAACTTTCCGGGTACAGACCCTGCATCTCCAGCCTGCCCCTGCCCTGGCACAGCTGCAGCCGTTCCCCGGGTCCTGTCCCTGGCACAGGGAGCAGAGCTCGGAGCCGCCCCTCGGGAGGAGCTGCAGCCCCCGGTGAGGTCTGACCTCAGCCTTCCCTTCTCCAGCTGAGCAAACCAAGTGCCCTCAGCTGTTCCTCGTGTGGGTTCCCATCCAGACCCTCCACCCAGCCAAAGCTCAGCTCTGAATGTTGCAGGGTGTTCCAGCGTTGCTCTGCTGCGCTGGAGGCGCTGAGCAGAGCTCAGGCGTTCAGTGTCACCCGGGGCAGGGCAGCACAGCACAGCTGCCTTTGGGCACCAGCTCAGCTCAGAGCAGAACCTGAGCATATGGCAGCACTGTCACACTGACAGTGCGAAATAAAAAACAATCCACCTTATCCAAGATTAAGTTAAGGCAACCCCTGCATCTGCACGTTACACTTGCGGTGATCCATCTCCCCAGTAATAACGAGGCAGTGGCCTCTCGTGGTCACAGCCCCGAGCAGGGAGTGAGGAGCCCCCGGCTCTGCGGGCACCTCCTGCACAGCCCTCGGCCGCTCAGGGTGGGTGTGCTCCAAAAAACCACCGAGGTGCTTAGCGTGCACCAAATAATCCCAGAGTGCCCGAATATTTTCAGAAATCTGGGTCCCAGCCAACACGTTCTGATGCCCCACGTGCAAGGTTAGGACCTTTTCTTTCTTAGAGGACACAGAGACACCTCCCAGTGTCAGCACAGCCCAGCTGCAAGGACAGGAGAGGCATGGACAAGTCCTCACCACGTGGAGAAGCTGCTGGGAGGCCCATGATATGGAATGTTCTAACTCTGCTTCCCAAGATTCTCTTGAAATAAAAGAACATCAAGCCACTCACTGTGAAAACTGCTGAAATCAGCTCAACTCTTGCACATCTAGAATAAGTGGGGTCTAGGGGATCCAGCACATCACAGAGTGATAAATACTGAGGACACTGAGACTCCATGGAACATTAGTGCCCTTTTTCACTATAAAACTGCTGTATTATCAACGTCTTTGGGCTGGTAAACAAAGGAGTGTTCTGGTTCCACACGCAAATCACACTGTTCTTTCAGCTGAAAATGATTCATTAAACAATTTATTGGACTGTCTCTGAACAACTTAATCAAAAGTGCCAAAGCCAAGAAAGGTCTGTGTGAGCCTTCAGCTGTGCTGTCAGGCAGTTTCAGACCAGAGCACAGGTGCACTGTGGATCTTACCTTGGATAAAGCAAACTTGTCTGTATTTTCCCCAGAAAAGTGATAGTCCATAATTAGACCAGCTTCACACAGTTCTTCCAAAGGTTTGCTGTACTAAAGTGAGCCATTATCATCGAGTCCCAGTCAGCATGGTCACAACAACACGACCAGCTCAGACATTTTTAACATCTCCTGTCCACAATGTTTTGATTTATGCTAAGTACACTCCTGAAAGTACAGCCCAGATTTAAGTGGCTGGATCCTGGATGTATTATCCCAGGTTAGGTTGATTAAAAATACTGTAATTAATAAAACTAGATAAATACTCAATGTAACTAAATTAATCTCACCCAAAGCACGTGTAACAGTAAAACAAGAGCATGTAACAGAAATGCTGTCTGAAACCAGAAGGGATGGAAATTGTTTTAATCAGACCTCTCTACTAAGAGAACGTCGTCCAGCACGTATAACAAAACCTCTCAGCTCATTGCAGAGTTGGTGGCTTTCCAAGCAATAGGGATTGTGATACATGGAAACATGTTACTAGGAAACTTGATGAAATGCTAGAGTTGAGAGAAAATTTTTTGACCTAGTGGGAGTCCTGGAATTTCTCAGAGCATTGCATATTTCGAGCTGCATTTCAGCCAAAAGCAGCAGGCCAGCCTTCAACATTAAATGGTTCTCCAGAGCACTTACAGCCTCTACAATGGAGACAGAAAACCTAATCACATTTTAATTGAGCCAAATCAGACTTCCAGATTCAACATGCATTCAAGAGATATTTACTCCAATTACAATATAAACCCACTAGGCCCTTCTGCATAAGCAAGGAACTCAGCAAAGACAGACTGGAGGATTTAAATGTGACCACGCACACAGATGCCAACACTTCATCTGACAGCATTCCCATGAAGAGGCTCGCTGGCATCGCCTTCTCTTCGGGGCACTGCATTTCCCACTCCAAGGTTATGCAACCCACCAAAGCAGCTGGGATTCCCATCAGCTGCTTGTAAACACTGGTCATCTTTCCCACTGCCATCTCTTTTTGCTCTTCCCTGCAGGGAGAGCCTGATTATGGTGAGACTGCCACAGGGCCAGAGAGGACATTTCCTGGAAACAAGCCTGGCCACACAATTATGTTGCATAATGAGATGGACCAAGAAAGGGCTCATGGAAGGATTTACACAGTAGCTCAAGGCTTGTTAAACTGAGCACTTGTGGGTTGTTCATTGCAGAGCATTTAATCTGTTGTAAATGCAATAAAATTTTAAACAGCTTCATTTTAATATGACGTCTTACATTACTGTACCTGTTCAGTAAACCTGCACTATGAGGTGATGCTAACCCAGGACTGCACATTCCTGACAGGATCATCCTAGAAACTTCTGCCTGCTCCTGCCATAGCCCACAGAAAGACATTTCTGACTCTCACCACACAGATCACCCCACGGAGCTGAGGAACAAGGAACACTTTGGTGGGAGCAGGTTTTAAGTGGGTCGCTGGAAATTGTACATCCGCTTCAACACGATGTAACTGAGTCTCCCTACTTCAAAATCAAACTGGACTGAACCACCCCTTGTACAAACCAGGAGGAAACCTGTCTGAAACCAGTCCTGCTGACTCCTGGCAGAGTCACTGTCAGCAGGACTCGTCCCTGTGGGCTCCAGCTGTTTGCAGTGCTGCAGATGGTGACCCTGAGCAGAGCCCCAGGACTGCTCCACAAGCTCCAACACTGAGCAGCTCACTGGCCACAAACTCCCTTTGCATCCCCCTCAACGCTTTTAACACCCCAAGCAGCACTCCAAGATCCTTTTTGCCTCAGGATTAAGAGATGTAAAGGCAGCAGTGATCATTACTGCTTTAGCTGTATTTATTCCAAGCCCTGACTGCACCCAGGCGTGATTCTGCACTGTTCTCCTTGGCCTATCGAAGGCTCTTCCCGGTTATTTCCATGTTCAGTGCTACACAGAGAACTCAAGATGCATTTTATGGTAACAGAAGTACCAAGATGGCCTTTTCCTGCCACATTTCCGTACGAGGTGAGCTTGGGAAGATGTACTACGCGCTGAAACTCATACACTTCAAGGCCAGGCTGGACGGGGCTTGGAGCAACCTGGGATGGTGGAAGGTGTCTCTGCCCATGGCAGGGGTGGGGACTGGATGAGCTTTGAGGTCCTTCCAACCCAAACCAGTCTGGGATTCTGTGATTTCAAAAACCATACAGTGTCAAACAGCTCAAAAGCAGAAACACTGATGACACTGCCGCTGAATTCTCTGCTGAAGCAGTGTGGGTTTGTCCAAGACTGAGACATGTTTACAATTGGTCTGACAGTGCAGTGACCACAAACCCAATTCAGATTTTGATAATTTTTTTATAAATTTGACAAACACTTCTCTTATTCTAAGCCTGTTAAAAAAGCCTTTATAAAGAGGAAAAGTGCAATCCTCCACTCAGTGACTAATGGAACCATGTCCTGTAGATAGCAGGTGGCTTTAAGACACCCAACTTTGCCCTCAGCTACCTTGACAAAGGTGGAGAGGGAATTTATTTCCCTGATCATCATATGACTGAGTTTAAAGGAAATTCATCATTTGGTTCAAGCAGAGCATTGCTATTTCCTCTATGGAAATGGAAACACTAAATCATACATTTTTCTCACATACCATATTTTGAAAGGTCTGCATTCTTTCACGTCTCAGGCTCGACTGTTCTCACAACTAAAGCTGAATATGAAAGTATTCAACTCTTAAAGCACTCCCACCTCCAGCAACCCAAAAGATACCCCAGTTCTACTTGCAGCCTTGTTCATCCAATATAAATAACTCGGGTTGTTCACTGGAGATTTATTATCTTAATGTGCTCATTTCATTGTTGGCCTTGGCAGACGTGTCCAGGTTTAGAGTGAAAGACAGCAAAATCTGACAAACCTTAAATCCCAGTGTTGCAGAACTCTATTAGGTAACAGATGGAAAAGATAATTAGCTGACAACTCAACCATCACATGCTTCATTAGGAGCCTCATTCCTATCAGACACATTCTCTCTCAGATTTTATCTTCAGGACAATGAAGGCTATTGTTTGCCTTGAACTGGCAAAAAGCAAGGCAAGTTCATGAAACCTGAAGAAGGAACTTGCCTGTATTCTCTAAATGCAGTGCTCTGCTTACACGTTAGGGACTCCCAGCTGTAACCTGGCCTGGGAACGCTGGCTCCAGGTTATTTGGTGGCAAAAAGCTCAAGAGTTTCCTCGGCAGCCTCCCTCTGCAAGGAGGAGTTAATCTGATCCTTGTTGGCAGGAGAAACCTGTTAAACCATCACCATGCAGTGCAGAGTAAACAATGTACACATACAGACACCAACAGCAATGGTCGTTTCCTCTTCAACTCCCACACAGCCAAAACCAGAGTTTCACTACCTCTGCTTATGTTTGTAAAGGAACACAGAATTGTGCATCTTGCTCATCTGCTGCACAGCTCTGCACCTCAAGAGAAAATATTCAAAGTGAATGTAAACAGATGAAATGGCTTTTAACACTAAAATGGTTTGGTGAAATGTGTATCTTTTTTATACAGGTCAAACCAATTTTCCTCTGGAAACCTCGGGCAAAAAAAGAAAAATGTTATTTTCTAGGATTTGCAGCCTCCCTCTCTCTCCATGAGTTATTTATTGGTAGTTCAAACCCTCTCCAGCTGTCAGATTCCAACTCCTCAGCCCCTGCCATGTCTCTCTTCTGTATAATTTTTATGATAGTCTACATGACCAGCCATATTTACAGTGCATTTATAAACAGTTCATGATTAATAATTGCATCTTTTGGAAGCACTGTGCACTGATTTATTCATCTAACAGATTATTGCAGCAGAGGAACCCAATTAAAGCACAGAATACCATGTATCTGGTAAGATACAGGAACTTTCAAAGATAAAATTCCACACACAGTATTCTTCCTTTCCTGTATTAAGGCACCAGATTTTTGAAAATATGAAGGAGTGGTGTGTTTTCCAGTTGTAACTTTACAATGAACACTGACATGCAGTCAATGTGTCTGCTGCTTATCAGAAATTCTACAGGTGAGTCTGAGAGCCAGCAGGCTCTGCTGCAAACATTCAGCTCTCTGAAAAGACACTGATTTATAAAAAGTCTCCAAAACTGCTGCAGCCTCATCAGAAGCTCAGTTACCAGTTTAACACCTGTAGCACTAAAATACTTAGATTAGGACTTAACAATGTAGGTAATGAAGTAGAACTTGGAATTAGAAAGTGATTTTTAACCATATATAACAACATCTTAAAAAGTATTTGGACACAAAACTTGCAAGCTCTCTTTAAGGAGTCACCACTGAACTCTCAGAGAAGCTGCTGACAAACCTTGCACTACTCACCCTTGAGACTCACTGTAGTTTCAGCCACATTTTAAGTATGAAAAACACATCTCCTTGTCTTTTCAAGAAACTGTTCCAGTCAAACTTTTTGACAGCCAAGATCCACGTGAAGTGACAAGAAGTCAGTCAGCATTGTTCAATATTATTTTAATCTCCACTGAGGGGAAATTATAGAAACATGTTAACACAAACAGCAAATGTTTGGGGAAAGACCATATGGTGCTATGATGGGGGTTTAGTTCATAGAAATGTAATCTAGAATTTTATAAAAATTATATGAAAGAATAACAACATCTTTCAGTAACGTCAGACAGTATAGAAAAAATAAATCTCAACATTAGTCGTACTCTGATGGTCCTTCTAGTAAGAAATTTAAAAGTGCTCTTTAATCCCAGTGTAGCAACTCAAGCTTAGTGCAATAGGTCAGATCTGGTTTAAAACAGGTATTTATAGCAATTGTGCAATTCCTACAACTGACAAACCCCATGATTTAAACATGAACATTAAATGAGGTAAGTATTATAATTAGAATTAAACATTCCTTAAATAGCTCACACAACAACTCTACTACAACAAAAATCCTGGTGCTCCCTCACAGGACGGCTCCGACCTAAACACGACGTAGAACTTGTAGTACAAATCAGTGAATACTTGGAAGTTATAAAAGCTCTTGCAAAATATACAGTTTAGTACATTTACAACCCACTGCTACAAACAGTACCTAATGCAAAATATACCAACTCGAACAAAGCCAAACTTCACAGGCAGTGCAACTGAATTTGCTTTGAATACACTATTGTGTTCCCAAATCCTCCTAGAAGCTCCATATAAAGTTATCACATTACCCTAATGTAGAAATGTCTCTGTATTCCTCGATGAACAATAATAATGAAGGATTTGCTTACCAACTATGACTGCAACTACAAGTACCATTGCTCTCTGAACATGTGAAAAACACAGCACTAGTTGGGGAAAAGTAATTTAAATGTACTCCTCACTGTTTTATACATGGCAAGCTGGCAGTAAGAAGACAGCCTATCTTTCTACATAGTTTTTTCTGCAAGGTTGCTCAGAACTCTAAGATCAGCTTTCATTTGACTGCAGTTTCTTTGTCTGTGAGTTGCAATGCATAGGAACTGTTGCCTGTCACATGCAGAGCTCGTCTGAAACACCAGGCTGGTAATGGTGAGCCCTTATGGCTCATCTGCATATGGAACCAAAGGTGTTTCATATTCTGTTTCACAAGGTGCTTATGAGCAAGATTTAAGTCACTATCAAACAACAGGAACATACTATGAATTTACAAACATTCTAACTGTCTATGGCTTCAAAGCCGTAAACCTGCCCTGGCTTTTACAGTATTGCACTTCCCTTTACTGTTAAACTGAAGCTGTTAACCTGACAGCTGAAGTCTGCACAGAACTCGTTTTATAACAGTATTTCAATTTTAAAAGCAATAAATAAAATGCAGTATTTAAAAAAGCCCACGGAACAGTAGCTTTAGTCCGTATTTCTCCCACCTCGCCCCATGCTGCACCATCTGAAACAGGTCTGGGACAGTCTCTGGATACCAACTGCATAGTTCTTTCAACAAAACGGACCCCCCCACACCAATCAGAGAAGCAAGTTAAGCTTTCTACAGCAATATTCGACACAAAGACAGTACCCTTGAGTGCATATCTCAATTAGCTTAAAAGGATGTGTTGCCTTAGCTCAAGATAAGTCCAGGAGTTAGACACAGTTACTCTGTATTGTCTCTGGGTTATGTGACTAACATTCAGTGACCTGTCATTGCAGTGACAAGTTGCTGAAGTCCTTAGCAGAGTCTCTGATCATCTGATCCACGCTGGAACTTCCAACTCCACAGGCTGCCCGCTCCTTGTCCAGGAGCCCCAGGCTGTGCAGGTTGAGGATGGAGTCGGCGATGATCCGCGCTGTCCTCTTCTGGTACCCCCCGGATGTCACCATCAGGATGGGGATCCTGCGGCTCCTGGCAGCCCTGAACACCACCTCGTCTCTCTTCACAATGCCCTGCAAGGTCACCACAGTCACACAGGAAAAAATCCGTGACAGCAACATGATACTTCAGTTCCAACCTGTGGTTTATGGATTTAGAGTATTGGATGCTTGCTAAGTGTTTAAGCCTTACAGTCTTCAGTAGCAATTAAAAATTCATTTAGAAGTCCTGTTAGCTGGTTTCCATGTCTAATGATTAAAAAAACCCCAACCACACCACCCCCCAAAAACCCCAGAAAATCAAATATCCTTGACTTGTTTTAGAGGACACAGCAGATAAAAGTCTTTAGTACAAATTCCTACAAGAATTCCTGCTCAAAGGCCATAAAATCTAAACTGACTGCACATTTTGGAAGTGTTCACCCTATTTCCCAGGTGAGGAATTGAGTCTAGGAAAGACTGTCTGAATTCAAAGTGCTTTAGTTTATGCTCAACTTGCACAGCACCCTCTGTCAAAAGTTTAGCAACTTGATCAAAATTTCACAATCCTACAGAAGAACCCAAAATTCAAATCAAATTTTACACATTCACAATCACTGGTTGAATCTTAAGTCCCAGTTTCTTCAGTAAGAGCCTGTGGTTAATGTTGGAAGAATCTATGGCTGAAGGGGGAGTTGCAGAATGCAAGCAATGGTAAATCCATAAAAAGAAAATAAATTCTAAGTAATTTCTTACTGAGAGAAGGGTATGGAACTAAAAAATAACAAAGGCTGCTTGACCAAGAGGTGCTGTACTGTCACTGAACCCAGACGAGAGCAGAGTGTGAGTCTTCTGGGTTTCAAATAAGCACGTGAGGGTGAAAAATACTTCAGGAATGAGTGAGAACAGAATTAAAATCTCCTCTGCAAAAGAGAGTTCCAAATACATGTAACTCATTACAACTCCTCAAAAAAAAAACCCCAAAACCCAAAAAACTAGCAACACAACTGGCAACGGCTTACAATGGACAGCTCAAAACTTAAATAACTGCAAAGCTGCAGAAGAGAAAAGGCATCGCAATGCAATCAAATACAAAAAATTAAAGAAGCAGCAGCAAAAGTGTTTCAAAATTATCATGCACTGCTCAGGCTGGTTAAAGGAAGAGTGGAAGTACACCAAGAAATAACACTCTGCCATTAATCAGACCACAAACAGATGGTAAAGGGAAATAAAACACAAATGTAGCAGAAAAGAAGTATCTTGTAAAACCACACAAGAGTATTGTTCACTGCACAGTCTGACACAGCCCTGTGAAAGAACCAGGAATAACAAATGAACAGTAAGACAAAGGAAACTGAAGAATTCTATTAGAAACAGATCCTTAAAGGAAGCAACAGAATTACAGGAGCTGTAGGGCCCTGGGGACCCACCAGGGGATGCAGCACTATTATCCCACACCAGAACTGGAAGCAACCGCCGTTCCCAGGAGCCTCACTGCTCCAGCAGCTCCAGTGGGAGCCTGGAGGAACTGAGGGGAAAACTGGGGGCTTATTCCCACATTTCTGTGGAAAACTACAGCCTGGCACAGTTCCCACTTCCAAACAAAGGGAAGAAGGATGCAGCTGATGCACCACAGGCTTTTCTACAGCCTCAAGCACCAGGAAACCATCACTCAGAGCACTCTGAGGAGCCTATTTCTGAGCAGAACTAACATTGCAGCAGGAGCTTAAAATATAAATGACATCTTCAGGCGTAGGACTGAAAACTGAACTAAGGAACTTTGAAGAGAGGGACTCTGCAGGCACGATGCCTATCCAGCACTGGGATTTCAAGCCTTCACACCTGCACAGTAGAGACAAGAACCCTCCTGCCCTCAGTGCAGACACCAGAGGCCTGAGCTCCCTCCAGCTGTGCAGAGAATGGCACCCTGTGCCTTTCACCTCTCCTCGTGGCCAGGGAAGCTGCTTCACCTTCCTTCCCCCTTCCTTACATTCTCTGTCTGCACAGCACCCAGCAAGCTACAGCAACTCATTCATCGTGGCAGCTAACACTGCTCCTTCTCCAAGTGCAGAAATCTGGATTGTTTTTTAAAGGCAAATCTCAAAGTATCCCCCACCTATGACCAAGCTGCCACTTCCCCTGGTGGCCACTGCTCTCCAGAGGGCTCCGCTTCACCACACCACACCTCAGGCCACCTCCTCTCCAAGGTCCCAACCACGCAAGTCCAAGCCCCTCAGCTCTTCCTTCATGCAGGAGAACCAAACAGAATGAAAACTGAACAGATCAAGTGGTGGCTCAGTGAGGGGAATCTGAGAGCTCACAGATCAAACAAGCACTTTTCTGTATTGATCTGGTGGCCATTAAAGAGACCTAAACGTGAAACAGGAGAGAGTTAGCACACAGGAACTGTCAGAGGAGGAATCGGTAAAACCCATGAAGGAAATAGGTGGACTCTAAATTTTTGTTTATTTTAAGAAAAGCAGAAAGGTGAAGACTTCTGTGAAGCTTTACATATTAAACCAAAATTTGAGTCTGGTACCAAAGTGGGGAAAGTAAACGGTATCTAAAGAAAAGGATCAAGGAAAGGAAAATATCTGTTCATTTGCTAAAAATACACGGCCAGGCTGCACAAAATGGTTTAGAACTGCACAGGTAGTTTAAAACAGCTGGGAGTGCTAGAGAGGAAATTAAGTGTAAGAGACACAGTGGGGGCAGGTGACAAAAGAAATACACTGCAAAATGGGTCACGTGAGGGGGAAAAAGAAACAAAGAAAGAATAAACCAAGCAGGGAAAATAGAAGTCAGGTGAAGTGTGAAAATATACATATCTCTCTGGTTACTGTTGGGTGTTGGAAATCAGTGTATTTTAGAGAGAGGATCAATGATACTGGAACAAGCACCAGAAGAACAAAAATACTTAAGAGTCAGGGAGAAACAAGAAGGAAGAGAAGGGTGCAAAAGCAAGGGAAATGGATCAGTGGAGCTGTCACAGGCAGCGCCGTGGCTGGGGCAGTCCTTCCCTCCAGCCCCAGGCTGCACAGGCAGCGGGCCTGGCTGCAGCCCCGGGGAGGCCGTGCTGTGCTCGGGGTCACACACACCTGGGGGGAAATGGCCAGGCCTCCCAAGGGATCCCCGTCCAGAATGTCAGTGCCGGCGTTATAAACAACGATGTCAGGCTTGAACTCATTCAGGGCTCCTTCCACGTGGGTGTGCACCTTCTGCAGGTACTCGCTGTCCTCTGTGCCCCACTCCAGTTCCACTCTGCGTTTTATGGCACCTGAGGGAAAACAAACCAAGCACTGCTCAATAAACAAAGCATTGCTTTGGAAGGAAATGCACAATTTAGGTAAGCAAGCGAAAAAAAATCACATTTCCGGAAGCTGTTTCAATACATTGCATTTTCACAGAAACTTGAATTAAAGAAAATTATTCAACTACTTGTTTTCCCAGCAAATGTAAAGCACAATGACCTTGAAAAAATTCCATTGAAGAGAGAAAATTAGATGCAGGGCAAAAAAAAAACAACAATCTGAGATGCAAATGGAAAATGTTATTGAAAAACAGATGATCTCCAAGTCCAGTTACCAATCAGCAGAGAAATCATAAAGAAAATTATTAACTTTAAAGTAACCTAAATAAAGTGTAAGGCAAAGAAAACACTGAACTGCTATTGCAGAGGAAACAGCTGGGGGGGGGAAAGATAAATATCACTGAGAAATTATGAAGATGTTTTATTTTTATCACAACTCTCAAAACTTCACAGCAAGGGATCATGAATTTATGTGAACTGCTTTATGAATGTATAACAAGATTCAGCTTTGCCCCAAGCATTTTCAATTTAATGTTCTTACCCTGTAATCCTACCAGAAGAGCAAATATCAATTCTTAATTTAAATCAAATTATTTCTAATGCTTCTAATAAAGCAATAGAAGTAGAAAATGAAGGCTGAGAAGGTAAAGGAATGAAACCCAAGGTTATGCAGCCAAGTTTTGGGTGCTTTTATGGAGGGATGTGTGACTCTACCTCTGAATTAATCAAACCCCTGCCAGAGCTGTTCCAAGGGATGACTTCTGCCTCATCAAACCCTCAAATTAAATGATGTGGAGTCTCACACCTGGATTCAGCCCCCACCAAGTGTGCAAGAATGCACTCAACACAGAATGACACTTAATTACTCTCGTGATTGCTGCCTTTTGTTCTGCTTTCCATCCTTGTTCAGCATCAGTGAAGCTTTTCTTTTTCATCCTGTTATTTTATTTCGCATCAACATTAGTTTGAAAGATCTTTGTTTCTTTATGGTATTTTCCTGAATTCTTTTCCTACTGTTGTGGGAATGTTCCTGTAAGTCTGCACAGCTGTGCTGAACAGCACTGGAGCCTCCTCAGGGCAAGGAATCTGCTGGGGGGAGGGAGCTGTACAGAGAACACAGTGGCTGGGGACAGACAAGGGCTGCTGTGATGAAACCACGAAGAAGGTGAGAGACCATGAGCAGGATTCTGTGCCTTCACAGGCCTCTTGCCCTCACCACACACAAGGAACTGCAGGGATCAGTCCTTACGCAGATCTGGGGGCACTGAGGGACAGAGGGACGGGGCTGGAGGGTGGAATGAACACAGCTTTTGCACGTGCTCCTTGTGATCAGCAAAGACACTTCTACAGCTCTTGGTCTGCACTCAGACCAAGAGTGAGGCTTTTTATGGCCTGAACTCAGAGTTTCAGCTTTTCTTGCTCACCCTTCAGTGAACTAGTCCTATTCCTCATCCGTCCTTTCTCCTCCTAAGCCTGTGTAATTCCACACTGCTTCCCCCTAGGGACTCAATATGCTTATGGCTTAGCACTGGTGAGGTGAACTGCTCCCTTTCTCCCTTCCCTCATGAAGTGCGTGGGGTAAAAAATGTGTACAAGAGGCTCGTGCGATAAAACACGGAAAAAACGGGCAGAAGTCCAAGGAGACAGGGATCAGTTGGAGTTTACCCTAAGGATTCAAACTCTCATGTTCAAGCATCTGCCCCTCTTCAAAGGGATTCCCTCTGTGATCCCATCTCTCCCTGGTCACCTAGCAGGAAGGGTTTAAGGGATTTAGCCACAAAAATCCCACCTAGACATTCTTATGCAAACTGCAAGGAACTACATATTCACGTGGCTCTGGCCCAGCCTTGTGCACCTCATCCTTCACCTGCAGAAAGGGAATGCTGGTGTTCAGTGTGGCACTGCAGCTCGGTGGTTCAGATTTGCTAGCAAGGACTGACTCTGTTTTGGTCTTAATCCATCTGTTCAAATGCTGCCATGTGATATATGAATAAAGGGATGCTTTTCTTGGGGGAAAAACCCCCTGCAATTGCTTGCGATTTGTCTGCCTCCAGACATGGTGCGCTTTAAATGGTCATTTTTAAGTTTAAAACCTTGAAATACTACAATTCTTAGTATCTTTACTAGCCAAAAGACAGCAGTGCAATGCACTGCACCTAATTCTTGTCAAGAATCCAAATGAAGTAGGGTTATCAGAACGACAGCATCACTGAAGGAATCCACTAGCAGAACAACTCCCCCAGCAACCCCCGACTCAGTGAACAAATTAAGCCTGTAATAAATGACAGTGTAACAGAATCAAAGATCAAATAAACTTGAGCCTTTTGCATTCCAATTTAACCATTATAAAAGCCCCACTAATTAACTGTGGCAGGTCACAAGACACAACAGACACATCACAGCAGGAATAAACAAACCACAACCAAACCAAATCAAGCACGGATATGACAGGGAAGGGGGAAGTCCCCACCCCTGCAGGGATTTAACAGTGTGGATGTGGCATTTGGGGACACTAGTCAGTGGTGGCAGTGCTGGAGGAATGGTTGGACTCGACCTCAGAGGGCTTTTCCAGCTTTAAATTCTATGGTTCTATTCCAGGACGCTTTGCTTCCCACCTTGTGTCACATTCAGCTGCAGCTCGTTTCCTACAAGCTTATCAAACAAGTTCTGCTGGCAAGGCAACACCCAAGCACGTTATAACTTCACTGTCAAAGAACATGAAACCTTTTTACACAGTATCAGCTAATCCTCAGTGAGGTCTCTCATAAATGCAATGTAAGGGAAAGATGAAGTTCTAACAAGTCTCTTCAAATCACAGGACTATTCAACTCACTGCTCCAAGGCTGGCACCAGCTTTGGAACGGACTGCTAACAACAGCCACTGAACACCTCCCCACACCCTGCACTCCAGAAAGTCATTCCTGAAGTGAGGGAAAACACCACAGCATTAACACTATTGTGATATAGCACAGTGAGCAGTGAAAATGATGTGAAATTAAAAAAAGAAAAGAAATCTAGGTGACATAGTTGCAAGGAAGCTTAGTAATAAATAAAGGAGTTATGTAACAACACAGTAGGTCTGGTACATTTGGGAAGATGAATTTCAGTTATACTCACGTTTAGCAAAACCATCCCCTGGATAAATATATCTATTGTATGCATCCATAATATAAACCCGAGGATCATCCATAAAGTCCCTCTCATGGCCATTTCCCTGAAGGAAATTTACAGTTAGCTATTCCTAGCATGCCAACACAGAATTAAATACACTGCAAATTCTAGAGTAATTAACACTACAAGAGTTCTGATACTCAGAACTCCTGTGTCATTCTCTTGTTTAGAATCCTGGAGGTTATTCTGAGGTGTGGAGTTTTGGGGGGTTTGACAGTATCAGTCTGAAGACTGCAGGTATTACCACAAACAAAAACCTTGTCTCTCTGTGAAGGTAATTAGCATAGATCTCATTACACATGTAAGAAAAACAAGCACAAATCAGAAGCTAATTGTCCTCAACAGCATCACAAAAGTAACTGTGACCACCAAACAGATCTACCATCTTCCAACTGTGCAAGAAAAAGTCACTTTCAGCTTCTGCAGGGATACTGAGTATTCTTACGTAAGAATTAATGAATAAATACAACAGACTACAGCTCTCCTGATCACTCAAGCCTTGGTGAGAGATAAGTAATCCCTGGAAAAACTACAAACACTAACAACCCAACAGTTTAACACCAGAAATTCCCTGCAAAAAATTGTACTGGGTATAAAGAGGGACGCTCAGAAGAACACTCATATTTGGAATAGTTCCCCCTCCCCATTTCTGAATTTAAATACTATTCTTTCAGCTCTCACTTAGCCTTTTCTCACTAATATAAAAGTAATTTTACCACAGCAATCACTAAGATAATTTTGTTTCAATCAATGTATCGTACAGAACCACAGCACCTATCCCCAGAATTTCACTTAAACTACAGAAACAGACATTTCCATAGATATATCTCCTGTAATTCAGTCTTTATGCTAAAAAATGGCAGCTCTATTTATTTCTTCAGCATCTTTGCTCCACAAATAAACAGTTCATGCACACCAGCCTAGGAATATGAAAGCCTCTGGGGGAACCATTTTCTTATGAAAGGTGGAACTCACCACTGCACTAAGAATTGGAACAGTCACGAGATGAGAATATCTGCATCCTTAAACAGGGTCTGATGAGCTACTTCAGACACCTCTCATCCCCCAAAGAAAGGAAACAAGAGGTGATCTAATGTGTACACTGAGACTACCAGCACATCTGAAAACCAAAATACATTCCAAGAATTTTTCGAAACCAAACCAAACATACAGCACAAAACAAATCCACACCCTGACAGAGAGGCTGAAGAGAACCATGAACATAAAACATCTTTCTACTGCATAATCTATGTCCTGCTATCATGGTAATTTTGGGACACAGATAAGAGAAACGAGAGAAGATTAAAAACTTGCAGCCATTAGGCTTCCTCAGTGCCATGGAACTGTGTAGAAATGGTTTCTTTACACATAATAAATCATCGGAAATGCCTCAGGTTGGACATCACTTTGGTGCATTAACTGCTTTTCTAAAAATACCATTTCCGTCCTTCCAGGATTTATTTTGCAAATCCCACCAAAGCTGAGATTTGATCTCAGTACTACAGTAAATCACTTCACCGGGTGAAGAGGGATGGATCCTTTACTTCATTAGCCTGAAGCCAGGCTTAAAATTAAACCACTGAAGGTCAAATCCCTCCCCTGCAGAGGCTGCTGCAGTGACCAGGCGTTCTGAACTAGCTGGGATTGTGTCTGGAGAGATCCTTGTTTCTCATCCCTGGAGACCGTGAGTGCAACGCAGCAAGATTTTTACATGCAGCCACATGATGGAGCTGCAACTCAGCTTAATTTTATTAAACTGGCTTAAGAGCCTTTTAGAGCATAAAATAATTGAAGAATCAACTCTTCACAGTTTTCATCATCTCTGATTGACTTTGTATTCTATGACTTTATATTTGTGTTAAAAAAAAGGTATTTATCATACACTTGTATTCCAAGCAAAACATCTGCAGCACTGAATACAGGTAAACTACTCACCTGATGGGCATCCAGATCAATAATCGTGGCTCTAGACACTCCTTGTACTCTCTCAAATAAGAACTGCATATATAAGCAAGGAAAAACATGGAGAAATTTATGAAGTTAGGTGACAGATTGAACTGGAGGCTCGAGGATTGCACAGTACATGACTGATGCCATTTGAATGTAGGGCACATCTATTTGTTTCAGTCACCAAATAAACTGAGACATGATTCTCACACATTTAATTGCAACATCTCGTTTTTTGACATAAAAAGATAATTTTTGTTAAAATAAAAACCTTATATATTTCCACCAGATAAAGCAGAGAGGCCAGGCCCACCCAGGGATCCCAGAGCTGATGGTGGCATTGGTGCTGCCAGAGCCTGGAGTGGAACCAGTGACAGCATCCAACTGCAACAGCCTAAAATTCACTGTTCAGGAAAAGCTGCTGTAAGGACTGCAGGCCTTAGAGCCACTTTTAGTGACAGAATTCATTTCTTATTCTGTCTGGGAAGAAAAAAATGGTTTTTACTTCTTTGAGTCTTAACTTTGCTAAGCTGCTACCTTTAATATAGATGTGGTAAAACCCAAAGATTTTGTACAAACTGTCACCCACTGTAATTTCTCAAACTGTATTTTAATGGTAGGTCAAAAAAGAACACTGTGGATTACTCTTCTGCAAATTACCACACACAGAAATTAGGATGTTATGTCACATGGTGTGCTGCAATCATTAGAGTGCTTTAATGTTTGATTATTACTGATACTTTATAAATATTCCAGTATACAAATATACCACAGCTCATTTGATAAAAATAAGCCCTAATTGCAGAAGGCTCCTACTTCAGCCATTCAACAGCTAAATACCAAATGTATTCATTCCCATTTGGTGACTCTTTTGGAGTCACTCACATTTTTATTCATGAATCTGAACCAGTCTGAGCCCTCTATGAGGCAGCTTGATTCAGAGAGGGGATTTTTCTCTGCGTTTGTCTTGCCTGTAACCACTGAAACCAGTGTGGAATGTCCAGCTTCACCTGCCAGGCCAGGAGAATTATCACTGAGGATATTAGAAATCCATCTGGTTTGATTGGAATGGTTTTTGCAAGACAACATTTTCAATGCAATTATAGTGGTGCACATTTACATTGATAATTCTGACCCCTGCAGCTCATCCCTTCCACTTTACAACACTGCATATTCCTATTCCTGCCCATCTGGAGATTGCTTCATTTTCTCCAATTAGGATGTAAATTAGTTCTTAGGAATTTATGTGGATTTCTCCTCCATTTGCACAAACAGCAGAAAACAGTGGTTTAAGAGTAGTTCTTACCTTGATAGCCAGTGTGATGTCAGCATATGCACAAAATCCTCCCCCTTTGTCACTGGAGCAGTGATGAAAACCACCCCCTGAACAGGAAAATGGTGAAGGTGGTGAACAGCCACATACTAAAAACATTGATGGGCTTTGCAAAGAGATGTGAACGAAAATCAGATGCTTTTAACACACAATTTAAGGTATCACTGAATTTGTACTCACCCACGTTGATGGCCCAGCCTTTATCCACAGCAAGTTTTCCTGCCTTAAAAAAAAAAATTACAGTTGGAATTCCATAAATGAATGAGGCAACACTTAGCGATGTCTGCTTCCACCCCAAATCACTCCTGGCATTCCAACACGCCCGTGGAATTTCTGGATCTTTTGCCAGTGGAGGTCATTCTGAACCAGATCCCTGAGTAAAACCCTTACAAAACTACACCCAGCATCAGCAGCTGAAAGAAGATTTGCTATGTCATCTGTATTTCCTTCTCTGGCAGCTGGAAAAGGGAAAGTGCAGTGCTGGGAAGAGTAAAAACAGAGGAAGAAGCTGCTGATGTCCCTACTGGGAAACTGTTCGTGTACAGGTAGAGGAATGTAAGCTCAAAATCCTGGAAACACAGACACAAAAAACATGTTTCCAGCTGGGGATGAGGCCAGATAAGCGCTCCAGTATGAAGTGTCCTGGGACTTCTTCTATTTTTTAAAGGATAGAACATGCAGGGTATAGAATATTATTGATCTTTTCCCCTCCGGTACAGGAAAACTGTGCCTGTGTCTCTCCTTTGAACTCAAATAACATTCAGGGAAGGGAAGGTATTTACAGAGAAGAGATACACAAGGCTTAAATAACGGAATTTTAACTGAAATTCCTGATTATTTTGGCCAGGAAGAGTCAAACAAGTGTATAAGTGCAGCATTCCTTAACTGCCCTGTTAATGATAATGAAGATATTATTATTTAAAAGTAAAAATTAAAAAAAAAGAGAGAGAAAAAACATGTAAAAATAGATTATTTTTTGTCCACAGCCATGGAAAGGAAAAATTACGTTTCATATACAAAATGAAGTTTGGACACTTATTAAATCTTTATAACCAATATTTACATTTGAACTGTTTTAATTCAGTACCAGGACAACTATTAGGATGGTAAACATGATCCTGCTATGATCATTCCAACTTACACAAATTAGATCTTGGGGAAAGATTGCAGTTTCTCAACTATAAAACCCATTAAGTCCCAGGGAGAACACATTATCTGCGATTTATCACACTTCCTAGGGATTTCTCACCAAAACCCAATCTTCCCATATTGCTAAAATATCATTAAAAAGTAGAGAAACTCAACAGGAATTTGTCTAATAAACAGGCCCATCAGGAATAGCAGAAAATTGCACTTCTGACTTGTACAGTACAAATTTTATTGTCTGATGAATCAAAATTGCTTTTCAAACCCATACTTATTTCCCCATAATGAAAAAAAAAGGTAAAAAGAACAGCACATGGCCTCAAGATGAATCCCAAAGTGCCCAGGAGTGGCATCCGTGTTTCAGGAGCCATGAGACAAAACACATCATTAGTGGGTACCTCCTCTACCTGACCACATTTCTACTGGTGAACACACATCTCTGTGAGTTAAAGATAACACAAGCACAGTGAAAAACATCACCAAACTATAGAAAAGTATTGCCTGGCTGCAACCAGAATGAAAGAGGTTTCACACACACTGAGCTCCTGTCAAGACATATCCAAGGCAGAGCATCAGGAAGCTCTGAACTCTTCCCAAGTACCTCTCTGTTAGACCACTCCCTTCATTCCCGTGACAATCTCACAGTGACAGCATGGCTGTAATGAGAGGAAACTCTGCAGGTCCCTGCTCAGCAGGACTTGCTCTGAGTGACAACCAAATATTTTTAAGCACCTTGAACTATATGAAATTCTTTCTCCCTCCTCCTCCCCATCTCTGCTTTTGCCAGTTCACACCTACTAAAGGAGGCAGCACTTTTGTTATCCGGCCTATCACCATAATCCAAGACATCTAAAGATTTATCCAGACCCCAGCATGTAGTTTCAGATTTCAAATCCTTAAATAGTCCTTGAAAAAAGTTGGTTTAACATTTCTATTTCCCAGCCTAACTCACCCTTGATATCTAGGAGTTGCACTAAACCCTATTCGTGTATCTGGCACGGCAGCACTGGCAAAGGCTTGCCAAGCCCCAGGACAGTGGGGCAGTAAGTGGCTTCAAACAGGCAGAGAAAAAGCAACACAGGCTGCAATCCTTTCCACCTGCACCCACTATCACAGCCACCTTCAGGAAGAGGTGCTGAAAGGCAAAGATCTATTTGTGCCATAGGATTAATAATTTCTGATGAGATTATTTGTCTTCCATGTCTGTAACTGTTTCAGCCCAGTGAGATGGGACTGGTCCCATCTCCTCCCAGCACCAAGCTGTAGGTTCTGAACTCCAGTGAGACAAGGATTGATAAAAACAGGGCACAAAGATCCCACTAGTTCCCAGTTTACAATTGCAAGGGAGTATTTTCCTCAACACATGGTTTAAACAACTCATTTTTGGCTCCAACTATTCACCATTTTCTTTCCTCCTACTTCCTGAACATCTCCAGTGGGAATTCCCAAGCAAAATTAAATGTCTGGTGACCCTGACACAGCTCTTCTGAGCAGAGCCCTCCTCTCACTCAGCAGAACAGAGTTCTGCTCACATGAAAGAGGCTAAATCTCACTCAAGCTCAGCTGGGCTGCTTCTGCAGTATTTACAATAGAAAAAGTAGATAAATTGAAATCATTTAAAAGAGCAAGATGATACGATTTTAAAATTTAAGCACATACCTAGTCCCAAAAACAAACAAACAAACCACCCAACTCTTCCCCTACAGTTTCAAGGTCATTTGTTAAATATATGCTTTAAAAAAGCTTCTAGATTATTGATTTTGAAACCTCCCATTCCCAGAATTTGCCCATACTTGAATGTTGTTTAAAACTATCTCCGTTTCTGTATTTGCCCAAGTGCTGCCACATCTCTCCCTGCTTGCCCAGGCTCCCCCTCATTGTCTCCTCTGCAAAGTACAGACCATGAACCCAGTGATGTCTTTCCCTTGCAGGTGCCAACAACAGCAAACTGTGCTCATGTCCAGGACTCTGCACTACCCCACCTCCCTCTCCAGGCCTGGACAATCTGAGTTACACGAACACTACAACTCCCAGCCTTACAGTGTTTGATCAACAAATCTAAATACGACAAAAGTGGATGAAGAGCACCTTACCATTATTGTTCCTCCTGTCTGGGTTCGTAGAGGTTTCAGAACTTTCCTCTGAACAACAAAATTGGGAAGAAAGGCAACTGGTGGGATTTCTGTGATTGTAGCCACAACAAATGACCACTGCAACGGGGAAAAGAGAGTTCCAATTAATGTAGTCTGGTTTAATGGCGACACTTAGCTCTCTCATTAGTTGTTATTTACTGAAAAGGTGCTCACAGGTCCTTAGGAAGATTTTTAATATTTTTAGATTAAGTGACCACACCAGTTCTTATTAGTGACCTCCAAATAGGTTCATCCTCAAGTTTTTAACTATGAGAATCACCACATTCCAGATTTTAGTATCAAACAGTATTAAATCAGCAATTTTTCAGGAAGGTAATATTTCAGAAAATGTAATATCCCTCAAATTGGGAGAAGAATTGTAAAATGTCCTTCAGCTACGCTTGATATATTGTTCAAACCTAAAATATCCATTCCTGTGTGGAATCAGAAGGATATGCCAAGGAGAAAGCAAACACAAACAAACAGACAACCGAACTAAGAAGTTCAAACACTTAAGTGAACGCACAGTGCAAACTTCAGCATAGAGAACTGATTAAAATTTATTTAGCATATTAAACACTTCTGGATAATGTTTCAAGGAAACATTTTGTTCAAAAGTCTTCAAGGTTAAAACACAAAATATTTGTAATACGCAAATGCTTTTTTTGCCAACACATTGATTACTTCAAAGAACTTCCACTACCACTGCTACCAGTGATAAAACTGCTAAATATATTTCAAAGCCTAAGTCACAAGCAAGAATATACCTGTCCAACCAGTACTGAAACATTGAGGGACCGAGGATTACGACTTGCCACCCTGTACAAAGACTCTGAACAGATCCTATTTTCTGCAACATTAGGAACTGTAATGAGACTGAGAGCATTAGCTGCCCCATCACTGAGCTGTTCTCAACTGGCAGGATGTATGAGTGGGCAATTTGAACCACAATCACATCCCCATCTCAGGGTCCTTTGATGCTCAAAATAACTTCCCAGTTATCAGTATTTCAATTACCAGGTAATACTGGGTGGGGTGACAGGCTGGCATTGTTCATGAAATGCCTAAGTCCTAACTGTATTTTGCCGACAGTTCACTTCAAACTCTCACTACTTTTATATTTGCAAGACATTATTCTGTTACCACGTTATCAGCTGTCCATCACAAGGTGCTTTAATTACTTTTTAGTACAGTCAATCTTGATAAAGTCCCTTTGCGAGACATTTTAGCTTTTGAACAAGCACATTATTAAAAACTGTATTCAATGCTGTTGTTCTAAAACGGAAATGAAAAGGTCACATTTGGATAAAAAATAAATTTGACCTCAAATGTGAATGATAATCACACAGGAAGTTTTAATGAAATTTAAAGTAAAATTAATGTCAACAGGGAGAAGGGGGAGCAATAATGACTCAACCAGACAATTATGTAGCTGCAGGTTTTTAAGTGGAGGTGAAAAATCCAGGTGTGGTGGGAGTTTTGGCTCCCAGGCTTGCTGGTCCCAGCTGGGGCCATTCCCATTGCCACTCACTGCTCCACACCTGGGCTGTCCCGGGGTTAATAATTCCCAACAGATGCGGGAAGTCACCAGCTGGGAGCAAAGTCTGGGGGTTCAAGAAGGCAGCTGCAGATGAAGGAAAATGCTTCTCCACGTAGTAACTGAGAAATCTGTGGAATGTTTCATGCTTTTTTCTTCAGCATGCTGGTTTTGTTTCCCAGCATCTCCCACAATACTCTCCCAGACCAGCTTTATCCTCAGCATTTGCATTTCAGAGTTTGCTCACATATGTTACCATAGAACTTCTCATAAATAAAAAGGGAAAGACACAGTCTGAAACTGGCTCTAACCTCATTGCCTACCTCCTTCCAAAAGTTCAGAATGCTGACATGCAGGAGATTCATTATTTTACATAACACTAGGAAAAGGCAGCAAATGGAAAAGTACTGCAAGCAAACTACCCACAGTCCAGTCATCACCTTGGAGATCTAAATTCTTCAAAGGAATAACTGAGGGGGAATCACCTCAATTCGAAAGGCCAAACTTTGCTGTAAGGACTGAGCAGGGAAACAGGGAGACCCTTCCTGCCAACACAGACCTGATTTCCAGTAGCAGATGAACTTTGTGCACACCTGTTTGTTTCTCTTCACCCAACGCTCAGATGGCCTCTTCAGCTGTTGCTAAGACACCAAGCACCACCTACTCTTGCAAGCGTGGGGAATTTCCTACCAAGTTCATGCTCAGATTTTAAATGAACACTCAAGTGATCCATTACTTTAGGAGACCCAGGCATTCTGAGAAAGGCAAGCAACTTTGTAGTCTCCAGAGCTGATCTAATATAAAACTACACCATTTATGTGTATCTGTCTGGATTTAAAAAAAAACCAGCACAGTAGACTTTGGATAAGGCAATAAAGAGTTTTCACAGGGCTTTTTCATGTCTAGGACATTATTTTTCCTTTGCAACTAAGCACTTTTATCTTTGCTGCTTGGCAGGAATCTGCTGGCATGACCAATACAACATCTTCCAGTTTCTACACTTGCAGGAAATACTCTCTCAAGAAAAGGGGGAGAGGAGATACACAGTTAATCCCATCTGAATACACACAACAGTGCTGGTCT
The DNA here is from genome assembly GCA_013397725.1 of Rhagologus leucostigma. Taxonomy (NCBI): domain Eukaryota; kingdom Metazoa; phylum Chordata; class Aves; order Passeriformes; genus Rhagologus; species Rhagologus leucostigma. The sequence goes on from VZTD01001669.1 coordinate 27,073, forward strand.
TGACCACCAAGACACAAGTTATCCAGACAACTCCCTGTCAAGCCATCCCACAGGTACTAAAAATATTATTATGGCATTCCAAACTGAGCTATGCACATTAAACCCTGCTTCAAAGAAGTGATTCAGTAAAAAGAGGTGGGTGGTTCTATGGAATTAAAAGTTCAATATCAAGAATAGCTGCAATAATATCAAATCTAATGATGCATGAAATTGCATGTAACTTCATAGCACAGAATGAAGAAGCATAAGAGAACTCAGAAAAGCAGTTGAGAGTGAAAAAGTTCACAAAAGTAACAGATGGCTTATACAGAAAAATAAAACATTCCAGAAACAGCAATCCAAGGACTCTTCCACTGTGGAAGGGCATAGGTGACTCAAAATAACTTCTTTTGAATTATGAAAGGGAAGATTTCTTTTCTCTTACAAATCCCTTCTCTGCCCTCCAAGCAGAGTTGCAAAGTGAAAGCAATGTCACCTGCACTCATCTACTATCCAATTCCACCCACAGATGACTGGATACATTCAGAACCGGAGATCTCACGTGTTTATGTTTTAGAGTTACACTGAAGTTTAACAAACGGATGTTTCATTTAGAAATATACTAGGAACGCTCTTCATCCCCCCTGCGGCCCTGTATGAGCTGGCTCTGGAAACCTTCACACACAGATAAGATGCTTGGTTATGCCTTTACATTGCTCTTTCAACTCTCTGCACATTCCACTGATAGAGGCAGTGTCTGAGTATGAAGCCAGTCCTTCCTCCCCCAACAGACTACCCCAGAATCCCTACACGGATGCTCTGTCAAGATTACATAACCCCAAACCCCAAGAAGCAATCCCTGCATTAGAAAACATCCAATAAAGTACCCCGTGTTAGTGGTTTCCATATTATTTTCCATTTCAGAACTGTATTTTACCGGAGTACATCAAAACTTACACTGCTCAACATTAAAACCCTGGCACTAACAAGAATATTACTGACATCTCAGACATTCCAATTTTCCCTATGTTTAACTTCCCTGAAGTATCGTTTCAGGTCACCTGTCATATAGCACACTCTCTTTCCCCTCCACCCCTCTGTGCTGTCAACTGCCCAATATTTCTGTGGTTTTCTTTCAGTATTCTCAGTAACAATATTATCTATACCATTCTACACCTGTACAGCTGATTTAAACAACTCTACAAGATACCCACTGCCTTCGACACTCACTCTGGACAGTTTGCTGGAAAAACACATGAACGGGTACAGCACCTTTAGTTTATTAAGGTAGCGCCTGGTGTGAACAACCAAGAGATCTTCATCAGTCGCCTCCCGTGCCTGCACAATCAAGTCATCTGCAATTAGTTTTTCTTCTGCAACAGGAGAGAAATAACAATTGGCATTGTACAGCGCTGCTTAGCTCCCCATGTCCCCCCTCCAAACACTCTGCTCTGACCTCGGTGTGGTAACTTCCTCTGTCATGTTTACTGCTGAAACGACTTTAGGTCGCTCAGAGTTTGTGAGTTTTCCAAATGCAGCCCCTCTGTAAGGGGTAAGCTGTCCAGGTAGTGTGTGTTTGAGAAATATTGTGCACAGAAAGTTTTCAGAGTGTGCTAAGATCCTGAGAAGTTCTTCTCTAAACTGAAAGAGCAGACAGGTAATGACAGAGGATGAACACACACTGGAATCACACAACTCCTCACAGTTTAGGGCTTGGTGCACTGGGGAGATCTTGGTGCTTGTACCATCAAATATCCACCATTATTTTAACATGCTTTAAGGAATCCCACAGTTTATACTAGGATTTAATCCCCTAAATCACAGAAGAATAAAGTAATAAATCAAAATTCAAAACAAAGTAATAGCTTAGATGTTCATGGAAGCAAACAAGCTTAATTAGGCTATTTCTATCACCCCCTACCTCAATTTAATTTCAAGAAAAAACAATGAGCAGCTATTAAGTCTGTCCCTTAGAGACCAAAAGATTATTTAAAAACTTAGTTTTATAAGAGCAAGTTACTCCAAGAGTTCAGAATGACTGCATATGATCACTACAAACAACAATTATAAGGAATCCCACTGATCTTCCCAGGCAAATTTTGATATTTAATTGCTGCACAGCTGTAGCCCTCTAAGCCTGTATCTCTTCTTTAATTTTATACTCAGAGGAGAAAGAAAACAACTCGGAAATGTGAGAGATTTTGCTCTGAAGTGTTATACAAGAACAGCACCTGCAACAACATTTGTTTTGGCAAGCTTCTGTTTCTCCTGACTGAGGCTTGAGGAACATTTCATTCATGCACTGGTGTCAAACAGAGCCAAACTGCTGCCAGCTTCCTTGTCCAGGAGGAAGGTGCTCTGGAAAGATGCTCACTGCTGATTTGCTCAGTGATAAGGCACAGGGGAAGTCAGCTGTTGCCAGGAATTGCTACAGAGCCAGAGCAAACCAACTGCTCTGGGGTGTCCTGGGGCTTCTTCCTCCTTTCAAAGCAAGGACATTAAAACAATTGGGAAAACTAATTTTCTGTGAAAGCCTGAGACACATCAGAGTAGACATGTCACACAGAAAAGAGCTGCAAGAAAGACTTTACACAGAAGAAACAGAAAGGCAAAGGTTCTGATTAATTAAGAAAACTGTCATGGAACCCAAGACTAAATTATTTAAGGTTGTTAGAGGAAAAAGCCACAACTCAGCTGCTAAGCTTTTAGAGTGTTAAAATTATTTGACCTCAGTTAAAAGAATACAAGTCAGCCTGCACTGGGAAGGGCAATCCTGAACTGCTAAGGATCATCAGCTGAAGGAGTCATTAGGACCACAGAAAGGGAAGAGGCCTGGCTTTGGGACAACCAACAACCTTTGTCTTGGAAAGAGAAAAAGCCCTTTTTTTTTTCTTTTTTTTACCCTTGATGAGCAAGCTCATGCTTTAAATGAAGAAGAGATGCCAAGATTTCACAGGCCCTGATCCTGCCCCTGGTTCTTACATTTGTATCTCCTTAAAGCATTTCTACCTGTATCCTCCAACTGGTTTAAACACCAATAATGAGAAGCATCATAAAAAGCTCTTTCCAACCATCATCAGAGCAATAGGATGAGGCTGCTAAAGAATGGACTAAAGTGCTAAAGCTGCACTTCTCTCTCAGCCTGAAAAGCCCTGTGTACAGTCCAAGTTGAGTAACTAAGTTACACCTGCAGCACATGATCATTAACACCTGGAATTTCACCAGCCACAGGAATGCCCCAGTTCCTGCTACACCAGGTGTAAGGTCAGGGAAGCACAAAGCTACAGGAAGCCACACACTGCAACTCAGGTCTGGTAAGCCCAACGTAAGTCTGCACTAACCACATAATTTTCTTTAGGTTTTGTGCAAATGTTGGTTTAAGAAGCACCTTCTGTTATTTTACCTTTCAAGAAATTGATGACTTTCCCCCATTTCCCCGCATCAAAGGGATGCAGTTTCTCAAGTCCCATGAAGGTGATGTTGTAGTCTGGGGAATACACGATGGGCCAACATCCCGATGGAGGGTCCTCGTACAGCTCCGTCCTGTGAGGCCTTGGCAAGCAAACACACACTGGTCACCACTTCAGCAACCACTTACCAGGGACAGTGTTTTACATGGAAGGCCCAAACTACAAATTAAGTCCTTACTAACACTGATTTTACAATTCTTGAAGATGGTATTTCCAACAGAAAAATGGAAACATTTGGTTCTCTCCCCTTGTCTTTCCAAGTGCACCAATCACACCTCTGCCTTCAAGGGTGCACCTGGTTTGCAGACAAGGTAACCTTCAATACCGGCACGACTAGACTCCTCTATTTTAAAGTCTGTATCAAAACACAAACCACAGCGCTTCTAACAATAGAAGCTCGGAAAGATTTCTAAGATCCTTTCCTAGAAAGCAACAAACTATTTTGTGACCGTCTGAGCAAACTAATGAGGCTTGGGGTTTTATTTGCATAGCGTAGAACCAGAGGACACGCTCTTAATTCCAGGTGTCACACCTGTAACCCTTAACCAATACTTTCCTTAGCCCCCCCTCTCCAAATTATTTTATTTTCCCAGCACCAGGAGAGACAGCACAGCCACCTCACAGCCCTCTTTCACAAGCCATTCACAAACCCGGCAATGCTGGGCTCTGTGTTTACAAACACAAATACCAATTGTTTGTGGACACCTGTGTGCACTGGTGGGTCAGCAGGCCAAGCCAAGGCTGAGAGGAGATTCTGTGTTCACACTCAGCCTATTCTACCACCTGTGGGTTGCCTTCTGTGCCCCAAACTCCACGTCACTGACTCATGCGGAGACCTCTCTTGCTCCCCGGAATTTAAAGTTTGGAAAAGGCTTTGCAACATACTGTGCAAGTCAAAAGAGTCTTTTGTCAGGTGAACAATACAAACAGAAAAACCCTTATTTCCAGTCTAAAAATGCTCAAAAACACCCTTTTAAAACCCCGTTAGAAGCAAATCAAACGAAACACGAGGACAGTGGAGGTTTTTCACCAGAGCCCGCGGCCCGGTGCCCACACACCACCCACAGGGCGAGCCAGGGCTCCCCGGCCCCTTCCCTCGGCGCTCCCCGCGATGAAAGGCGGGGTGTGGGGAAGGTGCTGTGACACCCCCGGCCCTGACAGAGGGGCCTGGGGCCTCGGCCCTGCGGGAGCTGCAAGACAGTCGCTTCTCCGGGGCCCAGCGTGCTCCCCGCGGGCCACCGCGCTCCCAGAGGGCCACCCCATTCCCAGCGGGACTCCTCCCGCCGGGGCGGGGCTGGGCTGGGCCGGGC
>VZTD01001675.1:0-24306 GCA_013397725.1 Rhagologus leucostigma
TTGGGGACATGAGCATCTACACGATGGACTTCCACAGGCAGCTTCTTCACCTGAGTGGCAATGTCTTTCCACTCATCAGCAGCCCAGATTGGTTTTCCCCTACACTGCCAGTTGGCCTTTTTCCACCTTTCCAGCCAACCCCACAGGGCNCCAGCCGTCCCCACAGAGCACTGGCTACCATCCATGAATCGGTGTAGAGGTAGAACTTTGGCCACTTCTCTCTTTCAGCAATGTCCAGGGCTAATCGGACGGCTTTCAGTTCAGCAAGCTGGCTCGATCCACCTTCTCCCTTGGTAGCTTGTGCAATTTGTCGTGTGAGGCGCCACACAGCAGCTTTCCATTTCCGGCTAGCGCCAACAATTTGACAGGAACCATCAGTGAAGAGGGCATATTGTCTTTCACTCTCCAGTAGCTTGTTATATAGTGGGGCTTCCTTGGCACATGTCACTTGCTCTTCTTCTTCTTCTTCAGATAATCCAAAAGTCTCACCTTCTGGCCAGTTCGTAATTATTTCCAAGATTCCAGGGCGATTTGGGTTTCCAATACGGGCGCACTGCGTGATGAGGGCAATCCATTTGCTCCAAGTGGCGTCGGTGGTGTGATGCGTGAAAGGAACCTTTCCCTTGAACATCCACCCCAGCACTGGTAGTCGAGGTGCCAGGAGGAGTTGTGCCTCTGTGCCGATTACTTCTGAAGCAGCTTCATAGCACCTTCATAGGCGGCCAAGATTTCTTTCTCTGTTGGGGTGTAGTTGGCTTCAGACCCTCTGTAGCTTCGGCTCCAGAATCCCAGTGGTCGGCCCTGAGTCTCACCAGGCACCTTCTGCCAGAGGCTCCAGGACAGACCTTCGTTCCTGGCTGCAGAGTAGAGCACATTTTTCACCTCTGGTCCTGTCCTGACTGGGCCAAGGGCTACCGCATGAGCGATTTCCTGCTTGATCTGGGCGAAGGCTTGCTGCTGTTCAAGACCTCAGTGGAAATTGTTCTTTTTGCGGGTAACCAGGTAGAGAGGGCTCACAATCTGGCTGTACTCAGGAATGTGCATTCTCCAAAAACCTATGGCACCTCGGAAAGCTTGCATTTCCTTTTTGTTGGTTGGTAGAGACATTGCAGTGATCTTATTGATGACCTCGGTGGGAATCTGATGCCGTCCGTCTTGCCACTTTACCTCCAGGAAATGGATCTCTTGGGCAGGTCCCTCGACTTTGCTCTTCCTGATGGCGAAGCCGGCTTCCAGGAGAATCTGGATGATCTTCTCTTTCTCAAATACCTCCGCTGCCATGTTCCCCCACACAATGATGTCGTCGATGTACTGCAGATGTTCTGGAGCCTCGCCCTTTTCCAGTGCAGTCTGGATCAGTCCATGGCAGACGGTGGGACTGTGCTTCCAACCCTGGGGCAGTTGGTTCCAGGTGTACTGCACACCACTCCAGGTGAAGGCAAACTGAGGCCTGCACTCTGCTGCCAGAGGAATGGAGAAAAAGGCGTTAGCAATGCCAGTAGTGGCGTATCACTTCGCTGTTTTGGACTCCAGCTCATACTGGAGCTCCAGCATGTTCAGCACAGCAGCACTCAACGGTGGAGTCACTTCATTCAAGGCACGGTAGTCCACAGTCAATCTCCATTCTGTCAGACTCGCACATATGCAAAATCGGGCTGTTGAAGGGTGAGTGGGTCTTGCTGACCACCTCTTGACTCTCCAGCTCACGGATCATCTTATGGATGGGAATCACGGCATCTCAATTCGTCCAATACTGCCGGCGGTGTACTGTCGAGGTGGCAATCGGCACTCATTGCTCTTCCACCTTCAGGAGCCCAACTGCAGAAGGATTTTCTGATAGTCCAGGCAAGGTGTTCAATTGCCTAATGCCCTCTGCCTCTACAGCAGCTATCCCAAAAGCCCACCTGAGTCCTTTTGGGTCTTTGTAATAGCCATTACAGAAGAAGTCTATGCCCAGAATACACGGGGCCTCTGGGCCAGTCACAATCGGATGTTTCTGCCACTCCTTCCCAGTCAGGCTCACCTCGGCGTCCAACAGGGTCAACTGCTGTGATCCCCTGGTCACCCCAGCAATAGAAACAGGTTCTGCCCCCACATGTCCCGATGGCATTAGGGTACACTGTACTCCAGTATCAACCAATGCTTCATATTTCTGTGGCTCTGATGTGCCAGGCCATCAGATCCACACCGCCCAAAAGACCTGATTCTCCCATGCCTCTTCCTGGCTAGAGGCAGGGCCCCTCTAGCCCTGGTTATCATTCCCTCCCTAGAGGTTTTTTCAAGAGGATCCGACATATCATACTCCCTTCTATAATACCTGGCAGCTCAGTCACAGGAGGCTGAGGCTACTTTCACTTTAGTGGAACCCCCTCGGTTAGTGTTTCCCTCCTTGAGTTCACGCACCCGTGCTGCCAGGACAGAAGTGGGTTTCCCATCCCACCTTCTCATGTCTTCGCCATGGTCACACAGAAAGAATCACAGCTCAGCTCGTGGGGTATACCCTCTCTCTCTAGCTGGGGGACGTTGGGCTCTGACTTGGGGGCCTGTGACTCGCACTGGTGCCACACTGATCTGCCTTACCTCCTCCATCACCTCCTCCCTAATCTCTTCTTTGAGGTCCCTAACCACAGCAGCGACGTGAGCCTTCATCGGGCCATTGACTAAACTCTCGTAATACCTGAACCTGTTGGCTACAGAACCCACTGTTTCTCGGTCGTCCTCGGCATTAATCATTGCAATGAAGGTGGTGTATTGCTGTGGCCCTAGCCTTGCCAGGTTCCACAGCATCTGCCCTGTGCACTTGCCCTTGTCAGGGTCACTATCACGCTGTCTATCCTTCCCAAAGAGTATCTCTAATACTACCACTTCTCTCAGCTGTTGGATCCCTTCCTCAAGCGTCTTCCAGTGCATTCTACGATGGTACTCCTGCATTCTCTCTTTGTGAACAAACCTCTCCCTTACACTCCTTAAAAGCTGCTCCCAGAGAGAAAGGGGCCCTGGCTCCCTCACGAATATCTGATCTACACCCGGGTCTTGGGTCCAGGATCCCAAATACCTTGCCTCACCACTATCAGGTGCATGCCTATACCCATAAGGACCCAAACCCGAAGTAACCAGGTTGTGTAAGCCTCACACCCCCATTACAAAATGTCTTTTCACATATTACGGAGACTGTTGTACGACAGGGACTCAGTGATGATCTTAGGTTCTGGCTCCCCTGCTGGTTGTGAGGGCCCTGGCTCCCCATCGTCATTAACTGCGCGTACCGATTTGGTCTTACACTTCTTCCTCTGCACAGGGGCGACTGCTGCTGGCTGTGATTGCCCTTACGGTTCAGCTGGAATCTGGACGGTTGTAACATCCGTGGGTTCCACTGCTGCACCATCAGGCTCTCCCTCTTCAGGGCAGGGAGAGGGTTTCCCACTAGCTGGGGAGCTGTATTCGCTCAGCACCTGGCACATCTTGTGCATCTCCTTCACCAGTGCCCCCACTAAATCTGGGTGATTCATTTCTGATGTAGGCTGTGGGGCAGGGTCAGGCTCTGGGGCAGGATCTCTAGTGTCCGGGGCCGTGTCAGGTTCTGGGGCAGCACCTCTAGACTCTGGGGTGGATGTCTTGGTAGTTACCCAAGCAATCTCACCTTATCTCTGAATGCTAAATAGAGTAGGCCTATCAACAACACTTGGTTAGTATCTAGAGGAAATCTAAACCCTTCGAAAACTGGTGGAGTAGGCCCAAAGAACTGGTTGAAGGGTTGGGAGAAAACTTCCCCCAGTGTTATTTCCTCACAGAAGGTACCATTTTTAACATAACTCCAAAAACATATACTTAGTGTGCGTGATAGCCCTTTATCCATGTGCCCATATTCCTGAGGAAGTTAAAAACCCATGAATTCCTCACCTTATCAACCCATAGTGCAAACTGGATAGCAGCCACAGTAGCCTTAGTCAGAGGACCCATGTTTAGATAAGGAGCTGCAAAAGGGAGAAATATAGCCACGACCAGGTGCCACCTGAACCAGGGTAAGCTAGACCACATGGTGCTGCCTAATGAGGCGTCTATATTCAGCACACAAAATTAGGTTATCCAGGAATTGCTACTCCTTTTTCACCCTTTTCTCTCCATGCTCTCGAGCCCCATCTTGGGCGCCAAGAGTTTTCAATTTGGCAGTTCATGCCAAAATGCCTTTGGATCCTGAAAATTTAACACCGTACAAAGCTTTGAACAGGTTAGCCACAAGAACACTGCAGAGTGCTAGAGAGCCTCCTCCTTTATAATAATTGAAATGAGACTAAACACTGCTTAAGTTTCCTTTTTTAATAAAAATAATTGCTTGATGTTTTAAAAATCCACAGGTATAGGGCAGTTTATCTGAAAAACCGATGCCTCTCATCCTCAGGTTATGGCTTGTTTTTAGTGGTACAAGACTACTTCAAGTAAGTAATTCCAGCCCACCCCTGAACTGAGAGACTGCAATGCTGCATGGGATACAACAGCCAGGGCTGGCACTGACTTGCACCTCAATGCATGGACATTGTTCTATCTTCTTTTTATTCCCGAATTTTGCAGAACAGGTTTCAATGTAATACTCAACATCTGAGAAGCAGAAGTACGACTAATAAGCTGAACTCCTCTCGTGGCTCCAGCCTCCCCCATACCATGGGCACGTGGTACAGGAGGCTCGCTGCCCTTCAGCTGTACACCTTTCAGCCTTCCACTGAAGCACGGCTTGTCCTAAGGCAATATATATTATTCCACATCTTCCTGAATCCAGACATGTTGTGGAGGAGTGGGACAAGCTCATACAAATGCAAGGCTCCTGAAATGAGGAACTGGAGTAAAAAAAAAAAATTTTTTTTGCAAGTAATGTTGACCACAAAAACACAGCTTTGAAATTAGAATTGTAACTTCTTCAAGGGTTAGAAATGCAAGTCTATTATTGTATTACAGAAAAATACTGTTTGAAAAACAGCATACACCTGTGAAATGCACAGGATAAATTTTAGTTTGCATCAAGCAGTACTTTTTCATGTTAATACCTTTCCCTTTTTTTGTAGGGGAAAAAAAGACAACTAGAATCTAAAAAATGTCTTTGAATGCAAAGTTATAAAGGTCACAACAATATCCCCCACAAAACCACAAGAAGAGACAATAAGCTACCTTCCACTGGCAGATGAGATTACTGGAAATTCTCATAATATTTTCATGGTAATCACTGCATATAAAATGGAATTCTATAGCTGAAATTAAGCAAGTAGCGTAGCAACACCCAACCCCTTCCTCCCAATAAATTAAATTACATCACAAACCCCTCAAAAGAGGAAATTTAACTTTTATTCTATAAACAAACATCACAGCATACTTATTTATTTTGTTTTAATTTTTCCTAGACATTTTGTACCATAAAATATATTCTGACCAACTCCCCTGATGGATTACTTTGCTATTTTTTTCTCCTAACAGCTATGTATAAATCATGTCCCACAGTTTGATAATCTCTCTTTAAAACTGAAAGGGTGGTGATTTCTATGACTGCCAGTATTTTTATTCTTTCAAATAGAAAGGGTGAAACATAAACCAAATGAACGACTGAATAGAATGCCTCTCTCCTGTTTTTAGTCTTTAGATAAGACTAAAAACAATAATGAAAGCTTAACACCAACATTGCTTATTTTTGTTTGCCCTTAAGACAGAAAAAAATGGGAGGTGAGGGAGGCCTGAACAAATCTTTGAGACAAATATAATTTTCAAGGAATCATATTCAGATTTGCATCATTGTCAAAGCTGGGGAAGCCCACCTCTGGCTTGTAGTGAGACGTAAGAACTTCTCCCGAAATACGATGAGCAAGCACTCTGCAAAGCCAGAAGAGTAACTCACCTCTTCACAGGAGCTGGGAGAAGTGACTGAATTCCTAAATCTATAAATGTCAACAGCATGTATACTCTAAGAAAGGGGAAGACAACATTCACAGACTTTTCTTTAGCTCATGACAATTAAGTATCTGCAGGTCAGAGCTAAGCATCCCCACCACCTGCTTAATCCAGAAGAAACCTGGGCTCCACTTCACAGTTCACACACACAGGGAACCAGACGTGAAGTCAGGCATACTCTTGCCTCCCTCGACAAGCAACAAGCAGACTCTTTTCACCTCTGACAGACAGTTTCCATTTTGGCATGCATATGCAAGAGCACACCAGTTTGGGCAAAGTTTTTAAGAAGGAACTATCCAATTTTTCTATATTTATCAATCTGAACTGCCAGATATACGGAAATCCTTCACAGAGCAACCTGGCATCATGCCGAGCACATCAGCAAGTTCTGGGCACTGAGATGACTTGGTACTACAAAGTCTAGAACGGACCCTGAGCTTATGAATATGGGAACTGTCTCCATGTATGTGCTAAACCTGTACATGTCAAAGCCTGCTACATGTGTGCAGGAGGCTGCTCTGATTCTATACCCCTCTCTCCAATAGAGAATACCAGGTGACTCACTTCCTTGGTATGCACATGGCATCATTTGACTGTAGGTAAGCGACCTTTTCTTTACAAAATGTAGGTGGTGTCAAACTCCATCAGACCAAATCAACACCATACCAGTGATCTCCTTTAAAGTGAAAACAGTCCTGCTAATAATAACTTGGCATATTTGATGTCAATACACGTTCCTGAAAAAATTATGGGGGCTTGGAGGACACACGGACAAACAGCTGGGAGGGAGGTAATCCTCCTTCCTAGGTCACTTTTTTGTACCTATGGTCAAAACCGATAGGCAAGCTACCAAAAAGTATTCAATGCTAAAGTATCAAAAAATCACCAAATCAAGAGAAAGAAAAAAGCTAAAAACATGCATAATGTCAAGCATTACACAGATTCATATCTCGAGCTTTGCACAAAGCCAAGAACTATAATACCTCTAAAAAGGCAAATAAATTCTGTAATTATACTACCGGTGAATTAACATGGCCATTACACATGTTGATATAAAAGGATAACTCAGTACCTATAAACACAGTTTAATCTTTAACAAAACTGATAAAACTATCTTCAGTATCTTGATATAGGTGCCACTTAAATCTACAAAACCCTACTCAAGTAGGACATCAGGTTTTTTTTCCTCACACTCCTGTCTAGATTTCTGCAACTATCAACAGCCCACAATTGAATCATACGACACAATGAAGGCCTCCGAGACGTCAAGGCTGCCAGATTCTGAAGGTGTGTGATGACTTTACATTAGGTTCTTTATTATGCTGGCAAAAGAACACTGTGTGCTGATAAAACCAACATCATTAATACACACAAAAAGTTTTTCATTACAATACAGAAAAAATGTAGTCAGGCATTAACTAGTGAGACTCCTTCCATCCCTCGGCCACCCCCAAAAGTGCAGATCCTCAAATTCTCTTAGAAATCTCCTATCAAGGGATTGCTTTTTAAGAATAGCACCAACCCATGCCAAAATTCTATCAGAATAATATACCTTGGTCATAATGGAATGGCTAAGATAAAAACCTATTTTAAAAAGCATAAAACATTTGAAAACATAATAATCACTCATCAATTTTATGATGCAACATCTATCAATGTTTGTAATTTAAAGGCATTAGATTTCCACTTTTTTCATCAACAGAAAAACACTAAAAGTTATTTGTTCCAGAAATACTGAGAATTTTATGTAAAGTATTAAATTACTGAAAAAAGAGAGACTGGATAAAAACTGTGACCTCCACTACTATGAATAAAAGCCTAGGAACAAAAAAAAGTAAATTCCAATAGCTGCAATTATGATGCTTCACCTATTTGAATGAAAGCAAGAGGATACAAAAATATTTTTTATTTGCCATGACGCACAAAGCATTTTTAAAATCCAATTATTTAAATAATTATCATCTGCAAATATAATGAATTCATCATATTATAACGGGTATAAGGGTTAACTTCTAAGGAAGGCATTTAACTAGTTCAAGCAACCTTGGAAACTCTTAGTAAAAAAAATATTCAGTTGCCACTGGAGTTGTTATATTTGTCAGTCCAGATACAATTTCTGGAACACTGCTCTGTAAACTTTCATTGCATGGCCATACTTATATTCCAGACAACACCAACAGAGATAGTACTAACCACAGAATCAGTTATTTCACTTCTCCAAACAACAAATAACAGACACCATAAAAAAAAATCCCTAGAAGTTCACTTCAGAATTTTTTTTTTTTCACTTATCTGCATACCCTGAAAACAGTTTTCAGAAAGAGACACAGTACTGAAAACATCCTGTAGGTCTCATCTTCCAGAAGAGACCTTAATCACCAGCTTACTCAGCTTTCATTCTTCCTGCTCAGTTTCTTACAACCGCACTTTCCTTGCCTATACATGAGGTACCGCAAATTCTTAAGTAACTGACATCATTTCCAAAGACAAATCACCTAGATGGCCGGACAAAGCTGATTAAAAAGATACAGTACAGCCATACCAGCTTCATTTGAATGCGTGGGAGGAACCGACAGTGGTGCCAGCACATTTATGTAATGTGGTCACTGCAGATGTTCAAACGCTTTGAGTTGTCAGCTGGATTTGGAGACACACATCACAAAGCAGACTGGCAATTTAAAGAAGAACCCTCCAGGTGGTGTTGTGTGGATTTTGACATGGTGAAACATCTCGAAAAACATGCTGGGATATCTACCATATAGAACAGGTTTTAAAAACCTCAATGACACATTCCACCATGGGCTAATTAGAATTAATTTGTGCCCCATGGCCTCAAGAGCTGCTCTTGGAATACTTAAAACTCCTTAATCATCTTTAAGAAGGCACCTTTTTGCCATAATATGGTCTATGATTGTAGGACAATTTAAAGTAGCAAACCTGAAAATTCTAAATTCCAAAACTTCTTAATTCCAAAACTTGTCCATCGACATATAACATTTTTAAACATGTTTATTTCTTTTTGAAGTGTGTGCCTGACAGAGAGAATGAATTAAATATCCTCATCTGTCCCTTCACTACTGCCAACAGAAACCAGAGGGCTGCACTTGGGCCACCTTTTGTACCCTTGAAATGAATCAAAGGACAAGAGCAAAGAATGCATAGTTCTTAAACACCACTATACAGGAACTCCTGTCTCAAATATGTGAAACACCTACCCATGAACATCCTCTTCCCCTCCAATTTTTTTCCTTTTATATTACACACTCAGCTATGCCTTTTGCCTGTCCTTCCTACTAGTTTTACACATTCAGGTTTTTTTCTCCTTCGCACTGCTGTTAAAATATTATACCTCTGTGTTTTTAATATCAAAAAGTACAGCTCACACTTACTAAATACAACATGTTTTCTTGATGAATTCTAGTTGAAGTTGTAAAGTTAAAAAAAAGACAAACCAGCATTTTTAGAGAAGAAAGCAGGAGATGTTAACTCTATGTGCTGCATTTTGTATGAAGGACAAATTATTGGAGTTTTCACACAGTAGGATGAAGACTCGGCATTACCAAGCACAGACCTTATGTATCTGTCCTGCTTGAGAACCTTAAAAACAAGCAGCTTGAGCAGTCCTTTCCTCAAAATGCTTACTAATAAGTCAAATAATAAGTTCATACTTAAATACTTGAAATATACTCAGGAAGGTGAACATTCATGAAAGATAAATGCAGTTGCTCATCATGCCAACAGTATTTTAATGTCTATGGAATACTAAGAAAACATTTTATTTTAAAACCAGAGATGGTTGCTAGTCTAAAGCAGAAGACATCATGTTGCTCTCCATAGCAAAAAACATTCCCAGTAATCAGAATAACCCATGATTGCTGCTGGAGGCTTAAATAAGTCTTGGAGATACAGCATTAAAAAGCTATCATCAATGACATGTCCTTATCTAACAGCGCAATTTTTCACAAATAAGCATAAACATATTAATTTCATTCAGTGAAAAAGCAATACAGTGCAGTTAGAAGTGAAATCAACACCAAAGAGGCCAGCACTAATGCCTACCGCAGTATCTGCACCAGAAATCCTGTGTTACTGCTTCTGGGCCCCCGCTTGCATGATCAGACCCAAAGTATTTGCCTTCATTCTCAACCCTCTTCCATCTCAAACAGCAGCATCAAGAATTACAAACTAACCAGCCCCTTTTTCCCTAAGCATGAATCCCTCTTCCCCTCAAAAGTATAGGAGTGGAACTGTCATTTTCTATGGTAGACAAAAGAGCCTATAGGAGAGCCATTTAAGACTTGGAAAGGGAATTTATGAAAGAGGAGAGATTCCAAAAACAGCTAAGTGAAAGGATGCATTTCTGTGTGTCTGCGTAGCTGAACAGAGATGCTGAAGGAGACGGACACTTCAGCAGTGCCTTTCCATCAGATCACACAGAACACAAGAAGTCACTGCTGTAAGGGCAGAGAAGACTAAGTCCCTTATCTCGCCTACAGTCCTTGTACAATTTCTCAGCCCCAGAGCAAAGGTTTAACAGTATTTTGACTTCTAATTTTATTGTACCATTGTTTTTCAGAACGGTACTCAGAAAGATTTAAAATGCAGACAACCCATGCACATTTCAGCAAAGTAAGTGTAACCAGCTAGTTCAGAAACGAAAACTGGAAAAAAAAAGTATTTAGATACATAAGGTTTAGACCTGCACACTAGAAAATGAAAGAATATAATCACTTCACTAATTATCTGTTTTAACTAAAAAACCATTTCATACGCCTTGCAAACTGCAAATCTCCATCTTTGTTGAACCCAAACATTACATTCTTGAATGCGCCAATGAATTTTCACTAATATGTTTCGTTTTCCTGAAACAGAAAATGTAGGACTGATAGAACACTGCATGGACTGATAAAACAGTGAAAACATGGAGGATGCCTGGGATTGAATATAAAAAAAGAAGGTACCAAAAAAGTACTGCAGTGACATGATATTATATTAATTCCCTCTTTGCATATAACCAAGCTTTGCCAGGTCAAGGATGAAACTTGACTTCTGAATTATTTCAGTTTGTTATGGGTCTAAGCAACTCGTATCAGAACCTTCCTCTGGATATCATTGCCCTGGTGCTTTTACCAAACCCTTTCCAATTGCTAAACTGTGGACTAAGGACAAAATCACATTTTCACAGTCTCCCTTCATAAGCTTTTTCAGGCCTGTACTCTCTACTGGTTGACTTTGATGTTGAGACAGTAGTCAAAGGAAGAGTACAGTTTCAGGAAAAAATACAGAAAATAGAAACTGTAAACAGAGTCTCCATCTTTAACCTCCAGTAGAACGAGGCCCATTTCCAAAAACAGGATTCTCTCTCTTTTCCTGTGCCCTTGCTTCTTCAAGTCATTTCAATCCTAAGTAAAAACTACCTCTCCTCCCAAATTACAAAGCACTTTAACAAACCACACTCTGAAAGACACTGTCACTCCACAGTTAGAGCACAGTTCTCACACCTGCACCCACCCGAAGTCAGCCCGCCATCCAGAAGCAGGACTGCTAAAGGACTGCAGGACAGCTAAAGCTGCTGGTGAATTACGTGCTAGGCACACCTCAAATGCAGCCCCTTTATCCCAGTTGCATGCAGGCAGCAGTCCTGGATCTGCTGGAATTTGAGACAAGGCAGTAGCACAGGGGGCCCAAACGGGAGGCACAGATAATAACAGCACCTATGAGACAACACCACGGACCAGACACATGTGAAGCAGTTCACATCCTTCTGAGGCCCCAAGAAAGGCTTAAAAGACCTCTGGAACAGAAGAGTAAATAAAATCTGTCACACTGCTCTGAAAGTGCTAGAGGCTAATACATGGTTTCAACAAAGAAGAGAAAATTGATACAGAGGCACTGAAGAAGCACTTGAGAAGCAAGCTCAGTGTTGGAAACTGTAACTCAGCAACTACTGCCTCACTGGAGGCCCCTCCGTATTGTGTAGGCACTGCGATACTCTGCAGCACAATCTCTTTTTCACTCCCCGCAGAGAACTAACAGCACAGCCCATACCCACCTGCAAAGAATATTGGGTCACGAGAAGCAGAGATGAAAGCATACACCACCACTACATGACAACACACTCCTACGTGTCCACGGAAGAGTTAAAAGCTCACAGCTTTCTCTTCCTGACAAGAGCCACTTCCTCCTGTTTCCCAAAGAATTGATCAGTGGAAGCCTTAAAGAGCAGAGATCTGCTTAAAACCTTATTACGTATTACTCTAACAAATAATCTATACCTTCACAATAGATCCATTTTCTTTATTTATCAAACATTTTCACTGCCACTTTTAGAGTGAAGTGAAGCACAAGGCCTCATAAAGACAACTTAAACTTTCACAGAAGGTTTTTGAGAGGCTTTATCTGGGCATAAGCCACCACGTAGGAACGTGAAGAAAGCAATGCTACAAAGCAGGCAGCAGCAGAGGCGAGAAAATACAACAGATGAAACAAATGTGGATCAATGTGTGTATTCAACAAAACCACACTGTTTTCACAACAACCTCATGAAATGCAGAGGTAATGATTCTGCTATCATCTGCTATCACGCACACCACACAATTACCTGATCTTCACCTTCTCCCAAGGGGAACAAATCTCAAAAGGCACTGGTGGCACATCTCTCATACTGCCTTTTGTCAGTCCTCCGTCTTTGCTCTCACAAGTACTACAAAGGAGATTTCAGGCATGACCTTTATGTGGTATCTTCTACAGTAAAGATGAAGAGCTACTAAGAGAGGACAGCATGCACATCACCTTTTCCATCCTCACATTTTATTTCAGCTGCAGAACCATCATCTGATATTGATCCATTCTCTTCTCAAATGCCAGCATGCATGAAATGGAATACATTTACTGCCACAGCTTCTTCTCTTCTATCACGATCCAGCAAACGTATCAGCAGTACAGCCTATTTTATCTCCTGTGTGTTGACAGTTCCCAGGAATGCTCTCCTGGTGCTACTCTGGGCAGACGGCATATGGCATCCCAACTCGCTCAAGGCACTACTCCTAGGCCAGGGGTTGGGTTCCACAGGCCCCTAAGGAACCCACACACAACTATCTCCACAGGACTGAACGCACTTCAGGACCTGATTCAAGACAATTCTGCCAATCAACATAATCAGCATACTGTGTGCTCTACTAAATTCAGCAGAAATGGATGGCTGAACAACTGTGCACACATGTACACAGTCAATCCAGATTTCACTTGGCAAGTCAGTAAAGAACAGCTATTACAGTATGACTGTCCTTGGCCTAAGACGTGCTTCAGGGCAAGCTCTACTAAGTTTGAAGGTGATACCTAACAACACGTAACCTGGAAACAAGAAAACCAAAAAGACTAAGAAGAAGAATCCCAAGTTACCTGACATCATCCTGAAGCACTCCCAACTGTAAAACTAATGTGTCATTCTAACCAAAAGCTTCTAAAACCTCACTATAAATGATAAACGCTAGCAATGTAATAAGTAAAACTTTCTTACTTAGAAAGATCAAGTGAAAGCAACAAATATTTCCAAAATGGTTATCTTTAGGATATTATTTTGTCTTGTGACTTCATGGACACAGGACAACATGGTAGCAAATAGTACAATGAATACTGCTTTTTTCACTTTTCTGAATCTATGCAGCACCCACCATATCTTTATTCAGTTACCACATTTTCATATGTATTTATGTATTTATTTTCATATGTATATATTTATATATATATACACTCACTCCCACATACAAACACACACTAGCAAGCCTTTTAAGTACGCTAAACAATTCTCCAAAGACAAATGACAGGATTGAGCCTCATGTTCTCATACACTTCATTTATAAACTGTAGCAACCATAGCTACTTTTCATTAAAAATACGCAGAGAGGAAAGACACTTTCAGTTTCACATTAAAATAATCCTACATTTGTAAATTATGTCTAAATCACTATTCATACAGACAAGAAAACCAAAAATTTTCATATTATGAAGTCAAATAACCCAAATTTTGAAACTGGATGTTTTACAGGTAAAAAAAGAATATCGATTCTTTTGACTTAATGTACTTAATCAAGCATTTGTTCAAAGGTTATCAATAGTCTTTTTAAAATGCTCTTTCTATCAAGTCAAGTCTATCTAATATCTGAAACACACAGAACCATGGACTCATCTAAGGAGGATGAAATTACAGATTTTGAAGCTGTGTGAATAATAATACATAAAAGACACAGGGTGCACAATGCTTCCTCAGAAATACTTAATACCTGAATACAGTGCATTACTTAATCTGAATAACATCACGGAATTAATCAGCCCACTCTTGTTTGCCGAGAAAGTGAAACAATTCCACAGAGTTGTCAGCTGTTCTGGACATTCCTCCAACTGCAATGGAAACAACTCCAGTCAGCTTTGCCACACACTGTGTGGCCTCTGCCTGCATATCCCTGCTCCTTCCCTTGCACCAACACTCTTGCAGCAGATCCTGCAAGAAAACCAGGGAGAGGCAAACGAGCAGAAAATGACTGCTACAAAAATTAAAGGGCTTTCTGCTGCTGCAGGTCAGCAAACCAGCTTTCCACAGGATCAGAGGAGTGCAACCGTCAGCAGTAGAGGAGGAGTAAAGATAGGCAGCTAAAAGGAATTACTGTGCAAGCAATACTGCTTACATTTAACACCACAAGCACCTTGGAACTATGACTGCAGACATTAAATAAAACTTTTACCTGAAAAAGAGTTTCCATTTAAAATAACATTAGTAATAAAAACTATAGCTCCTGTCAACAATAATCATCAACCACAAAGCCTCTACAAGAACCAAGCACAGCATTACAACATTGTCAAGGCAGAATTAAAAAACCTGCCCTCCTATTTTTCATGACACATTAAACACAAAAATCATTGTACTTAA
Organism: Rhagologus leucostigma; assembly: GCA_013397725.1. Lineage (NCBI taxonomy): Eukaryota > Metazoa > Chordata > Aves > Passeriformes > Rhagologus > Rhagologus leucostigma. The sequence continues at coordinate 14,858 of VZTD01001675.1, forward strand.
TTTTAACAATCTTAATTTCAGGAGTGTCAGAAACAAAAACCTTCTGTAACAAGTATTATTACACTAAGAAACAAGCTTAAGATGTATCTTTTAGCCTTACTGACCTTTGTCTTCTCCCACCCTAACCAGACCCCTTGCCACCTACGCTCAGCATAAGAGAAAAATTTGATATCCTGACTCACAAGTTGCTTCCAACACAATCAGATTTTTCAGCGTGTAGCTTCTTTCCCATGTTCTCATATAAATACAACAATATTAAGAATGAAGAAAAATGTCTTAAACTTCATTAGTCTTAATTGTCTTTCCTATTTATTCAGTCAATCATGAATAATAGCTCCTTGTCTAATCCTCTCAAATCATCTTTCCTAAAACGCTCATGAAAATGGATTAGCCTTGTAGTGCACAGCTGATTTCACTTACAGCCTATTGTATCAAAAGGTGATAGGTGCAGAATTTTAACCATGGGTCTTTTATTAAAACAAAAAAAAAACCCTTCAGGCTTCAACTTAAGATGGAAGGGCACGGCAAAAATAATATCATAATAATCACAAGAAAAAGAAAAAACACAAGGTAACCATAGCTTCAACCATTCAACACACCATTATGGAGATGAAGCCTTTCTCCTCCTTGAAACAGCCTCAAAGTCAATACAGATCACAAAGTACAAGCCCAAAACAAAACTTCAGGAATTTAGTACCTGCAATTTGCTAGATTTGACTTCTAGTCTTCATTTATGATAGGTTGCAAAAGTCCTGCAATAATCTGAAGTGACAAAGATGTAAGGAGAAGGACTAGATGTAGAGGACAACCACTACCCTTGGAAAGGATAGGGAAAAAAATTGAGGGGACAACAATTTTTTTTAATATTTGGGACCCTATGAGCTTCTCAAGGTTAAAAACTCAAGATTATTTTTTGTTTTTAATTCAGGCAATGAAGCTTTACCATTTCCTGTGAAAATTTGTGAGCTAAATGCTAAATGTTTTATCTGGACAAAAATATTATCAGTTTATTTTGTCCAAATGAAAAGAACTTAGGAAAAGCTTATTAAGTATATTGTTTAAATTCAGTGGAAAATGTAGAATTTCCTATTACCACCATGCTAAAAGAAACGTAGGTCAGACTTCACAACAGAAGAAACAGAACAATGACAGAATTCCATAACAAATGTACAGTCTAGATCTCATAATAAACAGGAGCATAAAAAAAAACCTGACCTTTACTTCCATACATAGACATTTATTATTTAGCAGTTTCATACCATGTTTGCAGCCATACAAAACTACAGATTTTTCTTTTCCCAATACGAGAAAAAGCTCAATTATTGCAGCTGAAATCTAAAGTCTAAAATTCCACAGGTAATAATCAAGGAAATTTAAATATTCCAGGCTTTTTGAAACCTGGCTACAGGACTTTACCATTGCAAAAGTGAAGACAGGGTGCTACTGATAAGACACACACCCCTACCACACATACACATTTCAGGAGATTACTGTGGCACATGACCTTTACTGGAAAGTTTAAGAAAATGGAAGTGCAAGTTCATGCCTGACTAAACAAGAAAACTCCTCCTCAGCATGCCATCAACTGCAGCACTAATATATGGGGTATATTAGCTACAAACACAAAGCAAGAAATAACACAGGCCAGTGCCACTCCTGCCATGACAGCTACAGTTCCTCCACTACCAGACTATGCTATTCAAAGTAATTTTTCTAAGATTGTTAACTTTTTCTGATCTAGATGTATAACTGAGTCCCTCAGGAAATCACTTGGTTGCCATCATCCCAACACCATATGTACCTCCATTTTTAAGACAACTAAGAACCATCACATCAGACAGAAACTTCACAAAAAGTTTCTAAATCCTTTCTGTTCCAAGGCTGATCCACCTATTGAAGTCTCAAGGTTCCCATTATAACTTTTTCCCTCACAGCCTTGGAATAGGTTTCTGTATATTTTCCTTTGGGCTTTTTACCTCTTGGGATAGAACTGACCCCTGGCCCTAAAGGTGGCAACAGGCTGTATTTCACATGTATTAAATACCCAGTTTATAAGTCAGAGCAGCCTCCAGCTATGTCTGTTATGGCGGGAGAAATAGGGAAAAAATCCCTATGACTGGTAAAGGAAATGGTATCTTTCTTTCCACATATCTCATCCGGAAGAAAGGACAGGAAGGAATAGTAAAATATTCTGCTAATACAGACCTTTCTTTATTATTCTCATTGCTGCATACTCTTTCTGATGCTCACGCAGGCAGAGGAGGAAGGCTTGCTGCAAATCTTGGCTCTTTCACAACTTCAGCTACAAGCTGAGAAAAGAATTCACCCTCTACCTTGCGATGAAAAGCAGACTCCAGGAATCTCTAATTATAATTATTGTGGGAGTGTGGTCAGGAAGATAATAAATCAGATTGCCATATCAAAGGTGTACAACGAGGGGGGAAGTGGGAGGAAAACAGGAGACAGGCTGCTGTAACAGAAGTAAAAAATTCTCAGGGTATGGAAGAGAGGAGGGCAGGTAAGGCAAGATAACAGCCACAAATTTATTTTCAGCCAGAAAGAAAACAAAGTATTTGGCTACAAATTCCTTACAATACAGCCAGGATGCAAACACACAAATAAACAACTCTCCAACTAACCCTTAAATCTAGTTCCCCAGAACTGCATTTTTATAATAAGATATTTTGTTTTTGGCAGGCTGCCTTGCTGGATTACACAGGCTGCTTATTTACACTGTAGTTACTTGTTAATGACATAATCAGAACAAACTGAAGAAAACTTCAAATCTGATGAAACTCAAACTCTTTCAAGGTTTCCTGTGAGGATTCTGTGCCTAACTCTGAACTAGAACCTGAGAGGTCTGTGTTCAATTCCTGGTCCCAGACACGTGCTTCTTGTGAGACCCTACATGCATGTGCATGCCCACAACATGTATTTGTATTTGCTTAGATAAAAGACTTTTTTCAAGCAGAACTGAACATTCAGCTGTGAATGCACACAAAGGATTATGTGCACTGAATGCTTTATGTAGTATGATTACCAAGATTAAGATTCAAATTTTTAGCATGTCCATCTTCATGCCTTCATTCACAAAGAAAAGATATTCTAATAGAATACACTACATTCCTTCAATCGTAAGATAGGAGAAGTCGTACCTTAAGACACACAACTGTATAAATTCACATGTGGAAAGTACTGATAGGTGTTAACAAAAATTTACACAGTAAAGGACAATCAAGTTACTTTGGTTTCACACTTCTGGGAGAAACAACAACAACAACAACAGCAAACCACCAAACTAATTTGAGCTGTAAAACTACTCATTATTCCCATGCAGGTTCAGTGAATTTGTAACAAAAGCGAATACAACAGGCTTAATCCAATCGAAAAGGTGTTTCATATATGTGAGCCATAACCTGGCACAACTTGGAAATGCAGTCATGAATCTGAGATCTTCAATGCAAGAAAATTACTCAGTAGGTGTAAAAATCCACAATTTTAGCAGAAAACCAGTGGAAAGTTGCAGATATCGAGTGATGAGGGAAACACAAGAAAACAAGAAGTAAATGGTCACTAACATGATAGAGAACTGTTCCAACAAATCACCATGCTATTACCAGCATTTTTTGCCACTGTAGGCTTTGCACAAAATAAAAGAACTGAAGAAATAAAGATTCAAAATGCAGATATCCCCAGCGTTGTTTTCTAAAGGTCAAAAGTGTAGAACAGACGTGTCAGAAAACTTACCTTATTTTTATGGTATGTTATTAACTCAAAACTGAGCTTATTACCACATTGACTTGGAATTAACCCAGTTCGGACAGCTGCTTTTCTTAAGCAACCTAGAAAAACAGACTTACCCAGCAAATAGGGGTTTTTTTCAGGAAAGCTGCTGAAACAGACATCCCACAGAAAACACTCCGAATTCCAACAACCTGTATTTGCAGGCCATTACTACATTATTAGTTCATATAGAACATTGAATATTCATGTACTAATGCTGACTTATTGTAAAATTGTTTTATAGCTAAAATTCAGTATTTCACAACTTGGGCATATAGCTATAATTTCTCTTTTCAAATCAATTTCTCTTTTAAGATAGCATCTAAAAATTGAGGTTCATACAAAGCACAACACACACTATTACACAATCTGGACAAAGAAGAATTGACTTTTGGTAATTTAAGACAATCTAATTAACGGGGACTTTATTATTCTGTTTAAATCTTACACAGACAATTATAGGCCATGAAATAAGCTGCTATGACCTTTTTGCCGAATGAAAGTACCAATGCTGCTTTACACTACAACATATGAAAAAGTTAATTGGTCATAAAACTCAGGGCATTTTAAAAATGAACTGCCACATAAAACTACTGTAGTGCATGAAAGCTTCAATCAGAACTTGTCTGTGCTGTGCATAGAGTCAGCGTCAGTCTCTCCCTCTCATATGAATAGATGCAATCTCAGCAACCAGACACAATAAATACAAGATGAAGGGAATGGCAAGCATAGCAGCAACACAGAATTAATTCCAGAGGCTAGGAATCACAACATGAAAATTATTTCATTATTTTAACTCGTTAATTATTCATGCAGTAGAGGTACGGGAAATGGCAGGAGAAATCTAATGAAAGAGCCAGCAATTGAGAAGCACTGATGAAGAGGATTAGAAAGGTATAGAAGAAAAGTTACGAAAAATGGTGGATGAGAAAAGAAAGGGGCTTAGGGCAAGGTTTTGCATTCAATAGTAGGGCCAACATAAGGCATTCTTTCTGCTTCTCCACTGCTCGTTACTCCTGGTCTAGTACTGCGGTGTGCTGCTTCCTCCTTACTAACAGTCACAATCATTTATGAAACTGTACTATGAGTCAGCCAAGGCTGAAAAATAACCTGATCAAAAAAAAAAGAAAAAAAGAAGTTGACACAACTAAGAGGAAGACGCAGGAGTAGAAATGAGCAGCTGCAAGAGAAAAATAGGTCATGCCAACACTTCTCTCAGCAAAAAGGTACAACCATGGGATTAAAGACCAATGTCTATGTCCAGACCACATAAATACACCTCCCAACTGCATCTTTTAACTTACCATGCTACATGCAGAGCAAAACATGTTTGGATCACATCAGGTGACAAACAGTGACAACAAGAAATACACAGCAAAAGGTGGCCTAAGCACTTTGCTAATGTTGGGAAAAAGGAAGTATACACCTTTCACTGAAGAATCAACCAGTGCAGTAGATTCCCAGTTGCTCTTAGCGACTTCTTCCCCCACTTCATCCCCCAAGTCAAATCTAGGATTCTATGTGCATGACCTACAGTCAGTTCAGGTGTATATCCCATGAGAGCCACCAAGTATGACACTGTATTGCTTAAATGCATGAAAAGAAGATGCAATGAAGAAGGATCATGAACGGGATTATCCAATACCAGGTAGCAGGACATGGTTGTGCCTGGTACACAGTAGTACCTGGTACTTCAGGTGGAGATGGTGCCCATATTTCTGAGGTTCAAATGGAGTCTTCTATTATTTGTTCCATTCCCTCTTCATGCAATTTCATCATCAGGAGATATCTTTCTTTATCATCATCAATTTCAATCATTTAAAGACAGAAAGGCTAAAGCTAGATCTTTACTTCTATTCAGACACTGCTAGTAGATACCACTGATGCCATTTTTGGAGGAACTGAAGAGACTGCAGAACCAGTTACAAAGCAGAGGGATGGAAATGAGTTAAAAATAGCAGGTTAGGCCAAAGTTTTCTTACTCATTTGTGATATGTTTATGTCAATTCAATATGGGGTGAGGGGGAGTGCAACGCAGGACAATCTAAAAGTAGCTTGCAGCTACGTTTGTGAAGTGGTTTTCATTATAAACCCTTATTCATAAAAATGCAGACTAAGAATTTTCACACTAAGTACAGTTCCAGAAACTTTTTTACTACTATTAACAACACAAGTTAAAAACTAGATGAGGCAGTAAATTAAAAACTCTGAAAACTCTGAAAGCTCAGCTCTAATTTCAAAAATGTAATTTTGTAATATTTGGAATGAACACCATGAATGTATGATCCAAAGTACTAGTTAACATCCACCTGATCTCACAGTGAACCTAAATTCAAATCTCATTGATGTGAAATGTCCTGGTCATTTCAACATTTACACATCCAAATGCCCTTAAAAACAGCTTTTAACACTAGCATTTAAAATTATTTCATATTTAAAGACAATTATTAACTCAAACGTTTGTATAAACCCACACAATACAGGCTTTTCACCTGACTGGACTTGAACAATAAATATCACAAGTAACCTCTGGATGTCACCTTTGTTATTTTTGTTGTAAAAACTTCAAAATTAATGAAAATGAAGACTATAGGGAAATAATTCATACATAAAGAAAACTACAAGAAAAAATGAATATGCCTTTCTCTACATTTATTTGGTAGAGTAAAAGGTGCAAATCACCACAAGGAAGACTTAATTTCAGTATCAAGAAAGAACTCTCCTACAACAAGAACAGTTAAGCACTATTAAAAACAGTTGACTAGTGAGATTGTGTAATTTCTATTACTTAAGGCTTTTATGAATTTCAAAAGTCTAGTGGTAGCATCTTTTCCTTTAAATTGGTTCTGACAAACTTCACTAAGCCTATTTTATTCAAAGTGATGGCAGGAAGCTACCAAGCTTCCTGCTTGTGTTAGTTTTCTGCTGTTTTAGTGAACCGAATGCACAAACACCTGACAAGCATCAGAGATGGCACAGAGGAAGCAGTAATAACACGTGCCCAGTGTCAGGGCTTTTAACCTTCAGCAATAATGAGTTATGTCAACTCATCTCATAAGACTATATCTTAAAAAATAGCTTAAGCAAACAGATTAGACAAACATCTGCCAATAACACTGTAAGTACAATTTATCTTTCCTGGGGCTGAGAGGACTAGACCAGAATTCTCGAGGTCATTTCCAGCACCACTTTATTTAAGCTTTAAAAAAGCAACATACAGTCCATTTTGAACCCATATAGTGAAACTTTAACAAAACAAAAATTTTACTTAATATATTAAGAGATAAATATTTGCCTGCTTAGGACTGTCACAATTAAATGGTATATCTAATGTACTGTACATATATCTCATGTACGTTTCCTATGTAAAATATCTTCTTGCTGGAGGGATAAGCCTGAAACATCTTATGACTCAATCATGTCACTTTTAATCTCTAAGTGGGAATGTAATTTTCAAGACCTTACATTTTTCAAGAAAATCTGCTCAATGCATATCAGTTGTAAAATGCTGGCTGTACATACCAGTTCCTTGGGTACACATCTCCAGTTTTACTCCTATTGCTCAAAGGTAGCTGGAGCAGAAGACTGAAAATGACAAACTGATAAGGGTTCAGCTCTCTTTGAACAGGAATGAAACTGGAATACTTTGAGTCTTACAAGAGACTTGTTAGGTGAAGTTAAGTTCAGGAGCTACACAGAACCACTAATCTCACTGGTGATGCTTCTTAGTCCATCATTTACACCAACCTGTGATTGCAGGTCTGGTAGACCTATTCATATCCTATTGTTTGCAGGAGACTTCAGGGAAAGGGGAAAAAAAAGGTAAAGCTGTACTCTAATCAGATGTCCGATAACAGCAAAGGCTTCCTCACTTAAATCTCCTAATTTCTTTTTATTAATGCATAAACTTAGTTACTTGGTTTATGCAGACAGAATACCACTTGGTCGAGCGCACATAGTTTCCCTTCTTTACAAGTTATTCAAGCATCTCTTCCTGGAGCTTACTAATATACCTGCAGCATATTGGTCAAAAAATAAAGAATCCATTGAGAAGCTTGAAAGTTGGGGAAAAAAATCAAAACACTTTACATGTTAATACCATATTTAATTTGGTAAGCTTGTATAAATTTCATCCATCACCTGTTCTGGAGACCATACAGAAAGGAACACAATATATCATCTTGACAATTCTGCCTATTCCTTTTCAGAAAACCACAAATGCTTCAAACAAGGGAGACTCTTCCCTTATCTGCACAGAACAAAGCGTGCTATGTTAGGTTGGAATTTCAAGATGACTTATACATATGGAAAAGTCACCATCACCAAGTACAGCTCAGAACAAGCAGTACAAATGGAAAAGATCCTAACTCAGTTGCTATATGGAAAATTATCTGCCGTAAAACCAAAGATTTTATCAATTATTACATTTATACTCAGGGAAGGAAGCATTGTCAACATATGTTCATCTTCATTTGCCTGCTAATAATTATTCCCATATCCACTCAAATTCCTGGTCATTAACACAGTATTTTGTTGATTTTTCCTGTCCAAACATACATGTGCCTAATGCTCACACACACACAGAGCTTCACTGCTACCAAACAGGGGACAAAGCCAAAAGCTACTGGCAGCTCTGTACTTTCTACACAGACGTATGTGTAGCACAGCAAGTCATGAAAAAAAAAGTAGAATAACTTAATAAGATACACCAAAAATGTACAGAACAAAAAATTACCATTACACATGCAAAGACATCATCTTCTGTAAGGACAATATACTTCACAGCACTCAAACAGATCTTTTAATCTCGACATAGGAAATCCCTCGAAGCCAAAACGGGCTGACTCCCCATCAAAACATATGCTTTCCACCATAATTCCAGATTTTCTCCAGAGACTTCCGCCAGAATATAATTTTATCACTGGGTGCTGGGAAACCATACTAACGCACATCCAGAAATTTAGAGCAGTGTTCACAAGAAAAACCTCCCTTTTGTCTTGATAGTTATAATGACCTTTTTCACACTATTTCCAACACCATCAGATGAAACAAAGTACAGTACAGTTCACATTGTGACTGATGTAATATGGGCTGGAAACAATACCGTGGAAACGAAAAAGCCAAGGATCTTTGTCTCCTTCTAGACAGATTGCCAAGTCTCAGTAGTTGGAGGGAGAAAAAGCAGAGCATCCCAAATAAAACACTGCAGTGCATGTTCACCATTTCACTAAAGTCGCTGCAGCTTTTAGCAACCCCATAGGAAATTTGCACCCTTCAAAGAAAGCCCAAGCTGAAAAAAGAGCTAGAAAACGGCCTATCTTAAAAATTACAGGAGAAACAAATAGCCCACTGGCTGTGGAAACAAACCCCAAAGAGTTCACCGCTCGCATCGCAAGCGATGCTCAATAGATAACCTCAGCAGTAACTAGTCATAAAAAGATTAAATGCTGTATTTTCTCGCCACCGCCGCCGGTATTCGGGGGCAGGCGGGCAAGGGCGGCGGGCCCGGCGGCAGTGCCTACCTGCGAGAGCTGCCGGGGGTTGGGGCAGCCGAAGAGCGCGGAGCTGGAGCTGAAGCTGATGGCCCCTCTGCGGCTGAGGACGTGCTGCGGCACCGGCCTGTCCAGCGGCAGCACGGGCAGCTGGTAACATACTTCCATTGACGA